>JAFBJT010014871.1:68477-87665 GCA_016785325.1 Chascanopsetta lugubris | reverse complement strand
TAAAGTCTACACACACACACACACACACACACACACACACACACACTGTCCTCTAAGTAAACTCTACACACACACACACACACACACACTGTCCTCTAAGTAAACTCTAAACACACACACACACACACACACACACACACACACACACACTCAATGAAGGGGGGAAATGACAGGAAGAGACGCAGTTGTCTGTATTAGTCAGGATTTTGGGAATAACATAGCGCACCCCCCCCTCACTCGTCGGCCATCTTCACTCATCATGACTCCTCCCACTTCCTGGTTCATCCAAAAAAATCAGGCAAAGAGGCGGAGCACAGGTCGTCACTCGGGAGGCCACGCCCCCTAATTATGGGTGTTTTGACTTGATCCGTCTCCCAGGACCGACTGTCGCCCCCTGGTGGTTGCTTGTAATACGTGTTATTTTTACATTTACACAGGTTGCCTCTAGGGGGTGCGCCCCCCCCCCCCCCCCCCCCCAAGGGGGGGCCCCCCCCCCCCCCCCCCAAAAAAATCTTGGAGCTACTTTATTACTGGAGCTTTAAGCCAATTAGAAAAAGATGATTGAAAATGAAGTCAACCCTGCCCCTGCGATATTACATGATATTCAAATATAAGACTTCAAAGTCTTGTTTATGAATATCTTCATCTTCATCTTCATCTTCATCACCCCCCTCCTCTTCCTCCTCTGTGTGAGAGACATGAGCTCAATCCTCCGCCAAAGTTTCTCAAACCTCTAATAAAGAGATGTTCTCGATTCTCAGGCGATTATGGCCGAGGGTCAACCTGGGAGCCAACACACACACACACACACACACACACCTACACACACACAACCTGAGTGTGTGTGTGTGTCTGTAAATCCTGCCTCCAGCCTCTTACACACACGGACTTAGCTGAAGCTATAACTCCGCTAATCAAAACACAGAACATCGGGAGCTGGCTCCGCTCCTGCTGGCTCCGCCCCTGCTGGCTCCGCCCCCTCTGACTCCGCCCCCTCTACTACTAAAGGGCCGTGGCTGCGTGGCCCTCAGGGGTGGGGCAGGTCGTGGAGTGTGTGAGTCCGTTCGGGGGGAAAGAAGGATTTTAGGAAGAAGAGGAATTTTTAAAGCCTTTCAAAGTTGTAATTTAAATCATTTTCAATGTTGCACTTTATCATCACGATCGACAACATCAAAGTCAAAGAAGACAAACACTGGATGAGCAGCACCGACGCGGGGGCGGGGCAGGGGGCGGAGCTACATGAACAGCTTGGACGCGGCGCCAGGTGAGGAGTTGGACGGCCTCCTTTCAAAGTGTTGACGTCCTGAATCGGATGAACTGGCTCATAAACGTGTTTGTACGCGTTTCATCGCTGTTCCGCTCGGGAGCCAATCAGAGCGCTCGGATCGGCGCCCGGCGTCTGAACACAGATCTGCACTGAATCACATTAACGCCAGACACATGCCTCCGTTCAGGGACTCATTCATTCATTCATACATCTTTTAATAAAAAGAAGTATCGCCCCTTTGGGAATTCATAAATAAATAAATAAATAAAAATAATAAATCATTCATTCATCTAAATGTATTTGTGATTATATACATGTTTGGGCCAAGCCTTTCCAAAATGCCTAATATAAGAAATAACAACAATAATAATTTGCTTTGCTGCGTCGACCGACTTGAAACAAACATGGATCCTGGAAGTAAAGTGATCGCCCCCTAGTGGCTGGCTGCTGAACTGCTGACATTCTGCGCATGTTGTCTTTAATACCATCATCATCAGCTCGATACCACAGTTTACACCGTTATTTACCACTACACCTGAGAAGACTCTCATTCCTACAGTTACAACAACAACAACAATTATTAGATTCGATATAAAACTTTTTTTTTTGCAAAAACAAAACCAGGGATCCGCGTTCGGCCTCTCGCCGTTTAGGAACGCGCCGCTCCGAGTGCGCCGGAGCGTTGGCGGGAAAAGGCTCCGAGCGCCAGAGGAGGTCAGACGGTTTCCGGGGACAGAGGGAACACGCGTGTGCGCGCTGACACGGGAACACGCGTGTGCGCGCTGACACGGGAACACGCGTGTGCGCGTCGACACGGGAACACGCGTGTGCGTGTCGACACGGGAACACGCGTGTGCGTGTCGACACGTGTTCCTATTTCCCGCTCAGTCGCTCGCACCGAGATATGTGCACGACCCACGATTAGTGGGTCATGTTTAGCAACTACAAGGCTATCATGTAAACATTGACTTGCTTTTGATTACACACTCACCAAATCAACTAGGCGGTTTATTTATTTGTTTACATAGATCCATCTGTGAAGCTCAGATGTTAAACGCACACTGTGTACTTGCCTGTACTTTCTAGTGTAACCTGTGGGATGTGAGGTTGTGTTCAGCTCAAACCTTACTGCCAGTTTATGACCTGTCTTAGTGTGGTAGATGGCTGCTTCGTGGTCTCAGTTAGAAACACCAATAAAGTTTAACAACTTGTTTATAAATATAGAATTCAAGTTTTTAGTTTCATCAGGAAGGTTATGAATGGTGTTACCACCATGTAGCAGGGTGTATGTACAAAAGTCCACAGCGCCTCAGCGCACAACATAGGCTCATAGGCAACTTATCATTGGCAACATATAGGACAAGATTATAGCACCTCTCCCCTAGGACCAAAGGCGTAGAAGTTGAGGTTAACAATGAACTACACATAATATAGGTTTTATAGGAATTGTCTGCCTGGAGTACCCCGAAGAAGAAACATGTGACAAACACCTAAGACACAACTTAGAACCCTATCTATTTCACCTCTCTACCTCATGTCTTTATCCCTGAAGAAACCCTTTCTGAAATCAATTCTCTGACCGGAGTTGTGTTTCATAGCTGGTGACTCAAACCATCCACTTCATGTGGAACCCTTCCTCACAGTGTATGAAAAGGTAATATAGAGCACTAGTTGCTGTCATTGAAATAGTAACTAACTTAATTTAGAATCCAATGCTCCAGCCTTGAGCACAACGCAGGTCTCTAGAATTGTGTACAGTGTAAATGCTTAAGGCAACACAATGGAAGGGGAGACATTGTTTTTACTATGTTGTCCGTGCGCAATCTGTTTCAACTTAGAAGTTCTTTATGAAGGCAGTTTTTTTAGTCGGTCTAAAATAACTTCTGTTTATCTGAGAAATCAGGAAAGGGTGGTTGCATGAATTGATCATCAAAATAGATAAAAAATAATTGTTTGCAGCAGCCCCAGAGGTGTTATTACAGTCAGCTGATCTAAGATAACAGGTGTTTACTTTGGTGTTTAACTTTAGTGAAAGTTTCCTGCCAATTCAAATTACTACAACTGAGTTGGCAGTCGTGGATTTCCCCCCCCTCCTTATTTTACTACTATTTGTAGGGTAACAAAAACTCATTGAAAAATCAGCATATCCCAGATGTGTTATTCATCTCTATTTAATCTCTTCCCTTCACTTGAGGCATGACAGAATATGGAAAATATAGGTTGTGACACACAGCAGCATATATTAACAGCATATATTAAAAAGCTTCCAAGTTATAACAGGATGAATCAACGTTCTTTTGTACTCTTGATCCATCACATTTGAACAACCCTAACTAACCCTTTGCACTTTTTATATATTCTATTCAACATTGGCATCTTAAATATAAAGAAATGACCTTATCAGTGTAAGAACTGTGTTGTCAAATTCACTTTCTATCTGATTCACATAAATGTATGTACATTCTGTATTGGTCCGCTCATTTATTCTATATCCTATCAAAGTGTTCTGTCTCTTTCTTCAACGTTGACATGTACCTACGCTTTGTTTGTATTTTCATCATAAGATCTTGAGCAACCGCATTCACACCTCTGGTCTGTTGGTGAATCCACCCCTCTGTAAATGTAAAGCAGATGTAGCACGGGGGCTTTGCTGTACATGGGATGCACAGGATATACCGAGGAGGTGCTGTTGTGTGTTTAAGGTTTCTGACAGGTTGTGGATTTGTCCGGACACATTTCCAGCCAGCTGCTGTTACATAAGCGCGAGGGGCTGGTATGCCTCACTGACAATTTGAGTTGCCTCTGAAAAGTTTTGTTCTCGTCCTTCGCACACCAGCACAATGCTGACCAAATAAGACCCTAATACATACACTTTACCTCCAGCAGGCATGTTTGAGTTCAGAATAAACCATGTCATACTTTTTTATATTTTAGCTTCCGTCTTTTTTCTTAAACATTGTTCTGCCATGTACATATCAGGTGGTAAGGAGAGCTCCTATAGAGTGTGTTTTTGTGTGTGTAGTCAGGTTCGAGGTAGCATGTTCCCCCCTTTTTTTTACTGTACACATGGAAGTAAAGCCATCTGTGGCCGCTGTGATGTAAGTGAAATGGGATCTTGAATGCATCCAGATGTCTACAGAAAATGCACCAGTAGTACTCCAGTACACACAGATACACCCCACAGACCTTTCTATTTTAGCGCAGTAAAGAATGCCTTTTGACCAACCTGTTTTTCCACTTCAGCATCAAGTATTTACTTTATTTTGTTTCCTTGACTCAGCTCAGTTGTAGTAATTCTCTGTCCCTCTCTTTTTTTCTTTTCTTTTTTTCTTCCTGTATGTGCCATCTTTCCTGTGGGGATTTTCTGAAGCAGCCTTACATGTGACTGCTAAAACAATGAGGCTGAGAATGCGTAAGGCGTCTCAGCAACCGAACCCCAGTGTGGCGAGCCGTCCATCCCGGACCAAGCGGAGACATTCAGAAGTAGAAGAGGACACTCCTTCCAGTGGAGGGCGGAGCTTGTTCTCGACCATCAAGAAGTTCATTAGAGGAAATGCTGTGAAGGTAACTACCATCACCTTGATTTCTAACCAAGTTCCCTCCAAAAGTGAGAGTGATACTGCGTGTGGAGGCACTGAAAATACTATAGCAGAGGAAGAAGAACTTGCTCCTCCCTTATATGGAAATTGAGTTTTAAGTGTTAAGCTCAGCTTTGTGGCACTTCTCATAACGATGTATTTTGCACTCTCCAGGTCTCTTGACTTAAATACAGTGTTTCCTGGTGCAGAGTGTCATGTTTCTCAAGAAATGTCTGGAGGAATGCAGCAGCTTGTCTGAGAACTCGGACTTGGTTCTAATTTTAGCTTCTGGCTCACAGAGTTGGTGTACAGGGACAGGAGGTAGTAACAAGTGGAAAAGTCAACCCAGCTGAAAGCACCTTTTCCACTGGAGGATTTTACACAGTATTATGATTTCATGGTATTTGTGCATTTCCTCAGTAAGCTTTAATGTCATCCCAGCATTATCTTTTTCTTTCCTTAAACCTACATCTGTTGTTTAACTTCCCATTACAAGCTTAGAAAAACACACAATTACTTTTACCCCCCCCCCATGTCTTTTCCTTTTTGACCAATGACATCGAAAGACCCCAGATTGTGTGATAGTGTTGGTAAAGGTCCAGTGTGGTTTTTACCCATGCATAATCACCCAAATGTATGAATTGATGTTTTCATTACTCTAAGCCCATTATAATTTACTTAAGGAGCTGATCCTCTCTATGAAGGCTGACATGTTGTACCACCATGTTTTTACAGTGGCCCAGAATGGACAAACGTAACAGTTTTTGAGTTTTTATTGTCTGATAGAGTTGCATCTCCTCTCTCAAAGAGTTTCAGGAGCCTGTAATGCCTCAAAGTCTAAATGACCACCAAGATAAAGGCTATTTACAATTTGTCTCTTTCCTTTAGGTAGAGCAGGAAAGTCCAGCTAAGAAGACACGCCTCCACTGTGATGTGGACAACAACCTGATCACCTCTACTACCCCTAACACAGACACCACCCGTAGGACTGTTGGGAGGGTCGGCAGGAGAGGCTCCATCAATGGACGTGAGTGGCTCTCGAAGTAGGGGGGAGACGCATTGCTCATCTTTATCTTGTCTCTGCTAAGTCTTCCGCCATTCCTTTCCCCAGAGGCAACCAATCATGACAGGAGTAAGGAGAAGCCCAATGGCAGTCTGGAGCAGACGACTGCCGTTGAGGTGCCCACCAGTCCTCCCAGAACTACACTTCTAGGGACCATCTTCTCCCCTGTTTTTAACTTCTTCTCACCAGCCAAAAATGGTGAGTAGATCCTCCCAGGAGGCTTGATGATGTGTTTTTTTTTCAGTGAATTTGTGCAAGTCACGATAGAGTGGTGAGTTTGTCTTTGCCGGCTGAAGTGCAGAGGGAAAACAAAAAAACTCTAAAAAAGTGTTGGCTGTCAGCGTTGACCTTAGATACCCTGCTTTTGGTCTGAAGCAACATGCTCATGATCGAACGGGATATGTCTATGAGATAAAGAGGTGTGCCTCTGAATCATAGAGAATGTGTCCTGTCGAGGCATTGTGTGGACTTTCGTACTGCTATACAATATAAAACATAGCAATTAAAAGTAGCATTTTTATAAATGAGCGATTTAACTCATGCAACAGTACTGTAATTCTATAAATGTGCATTTTTAGCTTTCACTCCTAAGTACATGTTATTATCTTACTGATTAACTACTATTTCAAACAGTGCTCATTCACGTCAGTCATCCAAAGGACAAAGCAAATATCTAGCCTCAAGAGACCTTCTGGATTGGCTTACAAAAATACACCATCCCCTTGGCACTCCAAATTAAGTGTATCGGCAAAAGCATGCAGTACATAAAGTTTAAATCTTCATTAGTGTTTGAGCACTGCTCTGAACACCAAATAAAGAGGCAATTACAATATGACTCATTTTACATGACTGAAGCTGCAGCCTTGTACCGTCATGCTGCTCCCCAGTTTTGTTGCAGCACAGCTTGTAAATACAAGGTTGTTTATTCTGTTATAAAATGTTGTTTACTGCCTGTTCACATTTGCACTTAGATATATGTAAGCACCCCCAGTAGATTTCATGCAGTGCAACACAAATTCCTCTTTGTCGTGTTCCAGCCTCCTCTGGCTCAGACTCCCCAGACCAGGCGTTGGAGGCCGAGGAGATCGTCAAGCAGCTGGACATGGAGCAAACTGTGGAGCTGCCCACCAGCACAGCCACGTCCACACAGGAGCTATGTGCCACCACTAACTTCTACTCTAGTGTATCACAGCTGCCTCCTCTGCGACCCCCTCACATCCCAGAGCCATTGGTAACATCGGAGGTTGGGGAGATCGAAGCTGATGCAGACCTTCCGCCTCTGACAGGTAGATTCCACAGATCTGACGCTTTGATTTTGAACCTGTGAGAGTTTAATGAATGTTGAGGTAACGATGACATGCGCTGAAAATGTCGGGTTAGGGTCCATCGCATTGCAGCCTGTTCCTCAGATTGTGTATGTTTTTAACATGTCTTCGTTGTGGTCACAGCTCCAGGCTCCACTCCTGTCATGACATACGTGGACTCTCCTGCCACTGCAGTACCTCCAGAGGCCTCCTACGAGGAAGACTGGGAAGTCTTTGACCCGTGAGTTTACCACTGCACCATCATACATTGCTTATCCTATACAGATACCCTACTGGTGTTTTATGGGTATGAAGTGGTAGCAATACCTGTATTTATTCTCGCAAGAGATTGAGCTAATATTGAATAATATGACAAAACAAGTTCAACGTGCGCATGTGTGTGCATTTGTATTGTTATTCATGATTTGACTCCCAGAAGCATCAGTGATTGTTGTGGTAATTCTTAAGCCTGTTGACGCATATTCACCCACTAAACTGAATACAGAGTGATTCATAAATAAATGTTTATTTAAGTCAAACATCAAATCAGCTACTCTGTTTTGATTTGCAGATATTTTTTCATCAAACACGTCCCTCCACTAACGGAAGAGCAGCTCACCCGTAAACCAGCCTTACCACTGAAGACACGCAGCACGCCTGAGTTCTCACTGGTCCTAGACCTGGTCAGTTATCAGATTTTTAACATGTTCCGTATTTGTACAATTGAATTCATTCAGTAGTAAATGTAATTCTTTTGTTTTTCTCTCTGTAGGATGAAACATTGGTTCACTGCAGTCTGAATGAACTGGAGGATGCGGCACTTACCTTCCCCGTTCTCTTTCAGGATGTCATTTATCAAGTGAGAGCTCCCTCTGATGACTAGCTCCTCTTATATTTCCCCACAAGGGGGAGCTAAAGTTACATTTTACAAATAGACTTTTGTTGAGTTCAGAGTTCGAGTGGGTACCAATCAATTTTAGAGCAGAGTCTTCCATGTACATGTATTTGTGGTGATCTACACTGAACCTTATCACATGTTGAAAGTGGATGTTTACTCACCTGTGGTCTTTTGTCATCTACAGGTGTATGTTCGCCTAAGGCCGTTCTTCAGAGAGTTTCTGGAACGTATGTCTCAAATCTATGAGGTAAATAAACAATATATCCACCCTTTAAAAAAAGGCGACTTTTGCTATATTTGATCAATTTGACCTCCATTCTCTTCCTCCTTCTAGATTATTCTTTTCACAGCCTCTAAAAAGGTGTATGCAGACAAACTGCTCAACATCTTGGATCCTAAAAAGCAGCTAGTGAGGTGAGTTTTATGAGAAACTCAAGTTGTCTGATACATTGTACAAAGTAGATTGTAAATATGTCCCTTAGAGCCGCAGCACTGGCACGTGTCTCCTCCACGAGGTGTTAGTGTTGTGGTTTTTGGTGAATTATTGATCAGGCTGACTTTGTCACTGATTAATTTTTTTTCTTCTTCTTCTCCGCCCTCTTTCCTTTCTTTCCCACCTGAAACCGTAGACACCGGTTGTTCCGTGAGCATTGTGTCTGTGTCCAGGGAAACTACATCAAGGACCTCAACATCCTTGGCAGAGACCTGTCAAAGACCATCATCATCGACAATTCACCACAAGCCTTCGCGTATCAGGTGAACACCCAAACACAATACCGGGTTTTGTGTTCTGTGGCTCCGCTGATGCCAGAAATGTGCCTTATCTGATCAATGACCACACAGACAACATTTACATACTATATCTTGCCGTGTTAGATACGCCTCATGTTCTGCTCTTTTGGCTGTACTTCTCTATGAAAATGTGTTCTCTAATTGAAGTAACCGATTATATAAGCGTTGTGGTCAGCTCTAGGGTAAAGAAAACCATCAATTTATACACACAGGCCATAATGTATTCATTAAAAAGTATTGTTATTATCATTTTATATCCCATTTTTGCCTTTAGAAATCGTGGGCATTGTGCCATTAAGCAAAATGTTCCACGTCTGCCTGCAGATTCCGATCTGTTCCATATTTAATGAGTTCCCTGACATATTCAACCTGCTTTCATCAACTTGATGTCTGTAACCTTGCTCACTGACATCTTTTGTCTGTCCTCCTCTCGTCCTCAGTTGTCCAATGGGATTCCCATAGAGAGCTGGTTCATGGACAAGAATGACAATGAGCTGTTGAAGCTGGTGCCCTTCCTGGAGAAGTTGGTTGAGATGGTAAGACGTCTTGCCCTTCAGAATTCCCTGTACTGTGATGTTTGAACATGTCAGTACAGCTTTAATGGGTTTTTTTTCTTTAATCTCATCTTTTCATATTTCTTTGTCCCCCTGAACTTGTCAGAACGAGGACGTGCGACCACATGTTCGGGAGAGGTTCCGACTTCACGACCTGTTGCCCCCCGACTGAACTCTCCCACAGCACAGGACAACGTGAAAAGACTCGAAACATGTGTGTAAAAAGCCCCCCCCCCCATTTGGATTACAAACAACATTGCCATTTTTGTTTGAAAAAAAGAAAAGAAAATGAGTCTCTTTCCCATTTTATGGTTTGTTTGTTTTTAAACGCACCATTCGCTTTTTAAAAGAAAAAGAAAACAACTTGGAAAGGAAAACATTTTTAAAGATCTGGGAGACATTTTCTAAATCTCTAAATGTATAAATAACACACGACGAGCGAGCCCAGACAGACTCCTCTTTTTGACTGACTCTCCAGCCGTGGAGCCAGATGTTGTCTTCTCCACACTTAGTTCCGACGTCGTGGTGCCGGTTTAGAATGAAATGTGTCGCCTGCTTAAAGAGGAAGTCCACCCCGACCCGATCCCTGAACCCGAATCAACCCTGGTGCTCACACAGCTGTTGACACTGACGAATAACAACACTCTGGCTGCAGACACGTCTAGTGGGGATGACTGGCCTGTAAATCAATCTGTGCATGTGTGTATGTTTACTTTTGGCCGCGCACACACACACACACTGATTTAGTGTTTGGCAAAACTTCCGATCTGTAGCCTTTAAAAAAAGAAAAAAAAAATCATATGCATTCCTCTGTAGCTGAGTCAAGTTTCTATTGTTGGTTGCAGTTTGTTTTTTCTGGTAAAACTGGTGTTTCATGTTATTTTTTTTGTTTTTTTTTAAAGGAACATTTCAAATGTTTGACTTCTGTTTGTAAGATATAAAGGGGTCATGTAAGTTTTATTGTAAGCCTTTTTTCCTTTTCGGAGATTATGGTTGTGTATGAATGAGTCCATTCTGTCATCAGATGAAATGAGACTAGGACTTCTCAGTTTAGAGTTTTCTAGCAGATAAAAGTGCAGTCTGTGTGTTGGCATCACAACATGGCTCCCTAATTAAATTCTGCATTAAGCATTATGTTACCTGTAAATCTACATGTTGTTAAGGTCTGAGGGCATTCATCTTCACAGTGACGTGTCAACCTTTTCTTTAATCCTAGTATTTGATTTTGTCATTTGTCTATAAACAGTATTGTCTTTTTACTCCTAATCAAGTATTCTGGATGAGTTTCGGTTTCTTTTTATTGTTGACGTGTAATTCGATGGCTATATCGGTAGCATTCTGACTAATGTAGCACATCTCTGCCTGTGTCCACGAGGTTTACCCCCCCCCCCCATCCCCTGGTAGAAATCTATGGCCCCACTTTGTACCAGCCACCTGTGGCACCAGCAGCATACTGTCCGACCTGTCGGCTTCTCCCCACCCGTCTGCTTCAGAAGTTTTACTCTCTTATTTTTGCTTGTTTGGAACAGTTGAAAACATTGCGTTAAAGAATGGTAACTACTATATGAATGTGTTTCTGCCTGAATTCAGCCTGGACACAAGCCAAACTGACATTTGTTTTGACTCTGCTGTTTTTTAATTTATTGAATGGAATGATTGGCGTGACGTGTAGCTGGCGTCGTCCCGGCAACCTTGCCTACGAGGCGGAGGCAGAGCGGCCGAGGGAGCGACTCGTGCGTCGGTCGGAAAATGCAGTTTTTAGTCCCGATTGACTCCTTGGTGACTTGGCACATGTTGAACTCGCGTTAGGAGGGGTTGACCTGGGTTGCCTGCACAGTGCCATCCAACAACATTACCACTCACTCCACCAAGTGGAAGTTCCCCCGCCCCCTTTTAATTCAATGTAAAGATAGAGAGAGACAATCAGACCTCGTAACACAGCTCCTACTAAAACCTGGAGATGCCTGCCTTTGTTGTGGACTGTGATTCTATTGAGTTTCATTTATCCTGAAAGAGTAAATTGAACAGGTGACTCCAGTGCACCACCGCCTGTCACTCATCACATCTTCTGTTTATCCTCCCTGAGTTTGCAGCTCTCCAGAAATTAGAATTTCTAAAAAAAAAATTCGTCACAGGGCACAACTGTGTTTTATCTGCCACGGTGTTAAAGAGTACACGTGTCCAGACTATGAATGTAAAATGTGCGTGGGGTGAAGTTTTTTTTTTTTTCATTTTAAGTGTCTTTTTAAATCCCATGTGGCATCTGCTCCACGTCGAAAAGAACAAATCTATGTGGAATGCGAGTGAGTTCATGTCCAGTGTCGACGAGGAGCAATGAACAATGCTGCATGGAAGAGGAAACATGTCATGAGGTCCCACAATAGTAGCCCCCCCCCGCCTCCCATCTCCCTGCCCCCTTTGACCCCTCACCATCTGATCCGCCATCATTTTTTAAAAGTTTTTTTTTTAGTATGCAAGCCCTGACCTGGTGTGTGAGATGTAGCCGGCGTGCGCTTGTCTCCTCGGGTGGACGGTGATTGTGTGTGTGACATGGCTTGTTTCTGAAGGACGGGTGGGAGTTGTTTTGATATACTTTTTTTTTTCAAAGTTGCTCAATTTTAATGTGCATTACCAGTTTATTGTACAAGTAGTGTTGTACAATACATGCAGCTTCATGTTAAAAAAAATCCTTAAAGTAAGGAAAAAATCTTTTGTATTTTTGATTTCAAAAGGCATGTCATATCTACTTTTTAAATGTATTAATGAAGATTTATCTTTACTTCAGATGGAGTGTTTTTTCTTTTCTTACAAATATCTGTATGTTTAGTTTAGCGCTATGTCACTGAACTGTTAAACTTAGCATGTAGAGAGTACAGCTTGCTTTGTGGGGGAAGTCCTGAATTAAATTTTAATCATGGCACTTTTTCTGCAGAAAGAAGCAAACGTGTTAATGATTTTTTTTAAAGATATCCGTAAAGCCATTTTACTTGCAAGAATTGCTATTTGTGCTGAAGATGTATTTAAAAAAAATATTTTAAGACATCTTTGTTAGCCGTTGGGCTATATGCTATTGTAAAGTGTACATACGGTTACATTGAATTTCTGAAACAAAGTTTTAAAGTTAAAAACCTCTTGCATGCCCTGTTGTTATTTCACTGGGGCGGGGGGGGCGGCTGGCGGGGGGGAAGAGGGATGGTGTGTTGTAATGATGGAAGTTACACTGAGAGCAGCAATGTGTAACTTGTGCTGAGCAACAGCGCCCCCTATAGATGCTGATCAGTTCATGTGGGCTCCGAGTCCAAGTGGTAAAGTGGAGAAATAATAACTTAAACCTGTGCACCGGCTCTGTGGCTCCTGTACCATGAGATCTGAAGATTTCTACATGCTGATTTCCTGTTGAGCATTTTTATCATTCAAACACTTAGAGTCTTTATAAATGATCTAAAAATATTCATCTGGGTCAGATACTACATTTATGTCATAGGTCATTGCTGTGAACTCTGCTGTATAAATTACAGTTGCATTTACATTAGTAAATATCGTTTTCTTAAATGGCCCTATAAAGACCCTATAATATAGTAAAGTCATTTCATATGGGGTTTAAGCTTAAAGGTACAGTGCGCAGACTTGAGTGGCTTTATCATCGATGCACATGACGGTTCACGGTATGTAGAGAGGACCTGCTGAAGATGAAGAATATACATCTAATCTATGCAATCATATAATTGTTAATGAATAATAGTAAATTGCAGTGATAGTTACATATTAGATTTCTTAATAATTGCCCGTTAGACATTCCCTTCTATAAGTTATTTTTAACTTGTGTTCATGTGGACTAATTGCATCTATTTAAGTGTTTTGTGTTTACATCAGCACCATCAACATCAGATGTTCCTGCGGTAAATCCTCCTCCTGCAATCCTCCTCCTCCTCCCCCTCCATCTCATGTCCTGTGTCTCATGTCCTGTGTCTCATGTCCTGTGTCTTCTGTCTGCCGGTGACACGTCTCAGGTTCCACCTGCAGGACTTAATCAACACACCTGATCAATAATTCAGCAGTGACGGCCGAGCTTGTTGCAGAAATCCCTTCTGCGTTTCACAGCCTTCGTTTCGCACCTACACCGACACCTCGGCTCCGTCCGAGTAATTAGGCTCCGGACACTGACTCAGGCCTCAGGTGTAGAGTTGCGGAGCAGAGCCAGAGGAGGAGGAGAGAGAGAGAGAGAGAGAGAGAGAGAGAGAGGTCAGACAGCATCACCTCCCCCTTCACTCTCCTGAGGTCTGATGGAGGATGAGGATCAGCCCCATCACTGGCTCTGGTCATGATGTTGTGTGTGTCCTGCCTGGTTCCTCTCCAGCTTCACGTCAACATCTCCTGCTCCTCAGTAGGACAAGACTTTGCTTTGTGAAGGAGGTTCGTGTCTGTGTGACTGAGGAGTCGAACCATGAGGTCAACGGCAGCTGTTTACATCCTGTGCATCCTGTTGGGTGAGTGCGCAACATGAAGCAGCACGATTTAATATCCATTCAAACCGATGTGTTGCCTGATGTTTTTATTGTTATTTGTTGCAGCACTGAATGAAAAAAGAGTTGTGTAACAATTATAATTATACATATAATAATAATAATGAAATTACTGAAATTTATTTTTTACTACAACTAAAATGTTAAGATTATCATTATTATTATTATTATTAATATTATTATCATTATTAATAACGATAATAATAATGTTTTTGGCTGAATATAGGTTTTGAATGAAAGTATTACCTTTTAATGATCTTCTTGTCAATATCTGTACTATTTTTAGAAATTTTGCACAATATCAAAAATATTCAAATTCTTCATCCAAAGTTCACACAAACACAACAAGTAAACTATAAAAGTAATGAGTCAAATGTTTGCTAAAATGATTTGTTGAGCCATTGATATAAATCAAACAAATGTCTTTGTTGACATGATGTATATTTGCTTTGACGTCAAACGTCACCAGAGCCGAGAGGATGAACTCTGATCAGAGTCAGTCATCAGAAATGAAGATCCATTCTCTCCCGTCTCTGCAGGGATCATCATCCTCAGTGACGTGCAGCCCGCGTCCTCTCTGCAGCCCAGGATGATCCAGAGACAAACGGAGCAGAGAAACACCACAACAACACAACAACAACAACAACAACAACAACAACAACAAGACATCCGCAGACTCATCAATCTGCTTCTGCCTCTGTCTGAGCAACACGGGGCGGAGGACTTCTCTTTGGAAGCCTTCTTCAGCGTGCTGAGTCAGCTGTTTGCCGTCCTCCAGTCGCTGCTGAGCGACGGCTTCGCCGAGCGCCTCCCTGAGGTGTTGGTGTGTGTCCTGTCCGGGCGCCAGGACTGTGGCCCTCGGGCCGAACTCACCAAGGAGCTGGGCAAACCCCTGCTGACCTTCCTGTCGTCTCTGAAGTCACGGGGCTGCTCCCCTCGCCACGGCGCCGCCGAGCCGCTGACGCCACCGCCGCTGCCCGGCTTCCTCAGGGCCTTCGGCGGGATGGGGGAGACGGTGGCGACGGCCCTGGCCGCTTTCCAGCAGACCTTCGTGAACATCCTGTCCAACGTCCCCCTGACGGCGGAGTTCACGGCCGCTGCCAGCGGCCTGGTGGACGCGGCGGTGGCGGGCGTCCTGGAGTTCGCGGCCATGCTGCTGCGACCGCCCATGGACTACGTCAAAGTGGCTTTACAGTTCGGGATCAGAGTTCCGTCTGTAGATGAAGAGGAGACGTGTCAGCAGGGTGAGACACTCGGTTATGTGAGATCTTCATTTAAAAAAAAAATAATAATAAAATGTCCAGCATCTTAAACGTCTCCACTGTTTGTTTTGCAGGAGACCTCAAGCAGCTCATCATGTGGTAGGTCAATACGAGTCATTCCAACGAGCCTATTTGAGCAAATGTAGCAGAGTAAATGCTGCACTTCCTGTTACTGGTGTTTGGGTGTCAAACATAAGGCCCACGGGCCACAACCAGCCCCCCAGAGTGTCCAGTCTGGCCCGTGGGCTGATTTTGCACAGTGTAAAAAAAAAAAAAAACGACAACAGTGTAGTTGGTTCTGTTATAAAGTGTCATTCAAAGCTTTACTCAGTTCTTTGGCACATCCCTGTATCTCTTGTTATGTGGAAGTCGGGGATTCCCTCGGTCGAATGTTGGTCTTAAAATGAGATGAAACGAGAGTTCATATGAAAGACTGATAATAGATCTCACAGAACATTTCCCTTCGTGTCTTCACAACTGACTCTGCGCCTCTTTTTTTTTTCTTTTTTTCTGTTTTTTTAAAGGGGGATAAACAACAACATCAGCTGGTCCTTCGGTTTCTCCATCTTCGACATCCTCCTGGACGTCTTCCTCGCTCCCCTGCAGCCTCCGTGCACGTATCCCGGCCCCGACTGTCCCGACGATCCCGCCGTCTTCTTCCAGCGCAGCGTCCCAGACGCCGGAGACCGCGACGTCCTCCTCAAGTGCGACCGGCACAATCTGGCGCGGTTCAACGACACGCTGTGCGCCGCCGTGCTCTCGGGCTCCATGGCGGGACCCTCGGCGCCCTTGGTGAGCCTGTGCCGGGCCCTGAGCGCCCTGAGCGGGACCCAGATCCAGCAGGTGTGGAGCAACGCGTGCTCCGGCGTCCAAGCCCTGGTGTCGCCGCTGGCCGGCAGGTCGTCCGACTGCGGCGGCGGCGGCGTCCGGCCCACTCCCGTCACCGCCCCTCCCACTCAGACCCCCGCCCCGGCCGTCCCCCCGGCCGCGCCCCGCCGGGCGGCCCGAGATGCGCTCAACCTCCGGCAGCTCGCCTGCAACTACGACAGCTGGTCGCAGAGCGAGGCGGCGGAGGCCGTCCTCGTGACCCTGTGCGCCGACGACGACCGCGAGGCGTTTGTGCGGCGGGTGTGCGCCGATGCCGCGCTGATGCAGAAGCTGCTGCTGGAGCCCACCAACGCGTGGCTGTACGGGTTCTGCGCCAACTTCTCCGCAGAGCCCGAGTACCTGGTCGGCCACTTCTGCGACTACGGCCGCTGGCTGGCCCAGCCCGCGGTCCAGGTGGGCCCGGCCCTGCTGGGGTTCTGCATGAACCTGGACGGGCCGGCGCTGACCAACCACATCTGTGGGCACAACGGACTCTTCACCGTTTTGTTCTCCCACGCCCAAAACATCCCCCTCATGCCCAACTGCTCGGCGCTGCCGCCCGCCGCCTCCCCGCTCCCGCACGTCGACCCGCTGATTCTGGCCTCCTGCCGTTACTCGGAGTGGCGCGACGTGCCGCACACCTCCACCGACGTCCTGATGGAGTGCATCCGCCTGGACCCCGCCGGCTTCGCCCGCGAGGTGTGCGCCAACGCCACCTTCCTCGACGGCCTGCTGCTGAACCCGTCGCACGGCTGGCTGCGGGGCCACTGCGAGACCTCGGCCGCTTTCCTCCCCACCGAGCCGCCGAGCCCACCCAGGAACGTGAGCGACTGGTGTGACTACCACACGTGGGGGCAGCGGCAGGTGGACGAGTCGGTGGTGGGCCTGTGTTGGCGGAGAGACCAGAAGGCGTTTGAGAAGCATGTCTGCTGCAGGCCTGCGGTGCTGGACCACCTGCTGGAGAACCCGTACAACCAGTGGCTGAGGTCTGTGTGCGGGGACATCGGGGACGTGATGTCGCCACAGGTGGGTGTTTGTCCCGAGCGTGTTCTCCGACTGGGGCTGAAACCGTCGATCGATTCATCGGTTCTAAAGATCGCTCGCTAACAAATTCCCCGAATGGAAGAATCAAATCTTTTAGTTTCGCTGTAACTGTCGGTTGAGGAACTGATGAATCGCACGGTGCTTCTGCGTATGTGTTGTGCTTTTGTTTCCTCTTCTGACTGGAAACGCGGCACCTCGACGTAAAGCAGGACAGTGTTGAAAACGATGAGTCATCCGTGCTCTCTGTGTGTGTGTGTGTGTCGTGTGCCTCAGGCCTGTCAGTACTCCGAGTGGATCCACCCCGTCATTGTGGACATGACGGAGGTGGCTCTGTGCACGGAGAACGACCCGCTCAACTTCACCTGCAAAGTCTGCGCCAACCGCACCATCCTGCAGAACCTGCTGACCAACCAGGACAACACCTGGTTAATCAAACACTGTGCCAACCACAGCAACCCCGGAGGCGGAGGCGGAGGCGGAGGCGGAGGCGGAGGATTCAGCCCCACCCAGCATTGCCAGTACCACGCCTGGAGCGTGGCCCTGCCCGACGTGTCCCTCCTCACTCTGTGCTGGGAACACGACCGGACCGGGTTCGTCTCCACCGTCTGCCGGGACCCTCCCCTCCTCCGCCTGCTGTCCCGGGAGCCGTACAGCAGGTGGGTGAGCGGCGCGTGCGCCGCCTACACCAACTCCTCCACCCCGGCCCCCAGCGCCAGCGCCAGCGCGGCGCCCGACGCGTGTCTGGCCAGGAAGCTGGTGAGTCAGTTCTACTGGAACTGCTCGGCCGACTTCACCTCGGCCTGCCGGCCCGGGGCCACTCAGGGCATGGCGCTGCAGATGATGCTGCGCTGCTGGGTGGAGGGCCTGAAGTCCAGGATGGAGGAGCGGCTGACGGCGCCGGCGGCGGCGGTGCTGCAGGAGGCGGTGAGCACCGGCGTGGTGGTCCTGTTGGCGGTGGAGGAGATCCAGAACACCTCGCTGCACGTGGCCAAAAACATCCGGGTCAACGTGATCCAGTCCGTGGGGCGATATCTGGAGAGGGAGACGGACTTTGAGAGGAAGAGGGTCCTGCTGCAGTGCTTTGGGGTACGTGGGGGCGGATCGGGTTATTGATCACGCACCTGTCTGTGATCGATGAGGGAGTCACTCCCCAAACAGCGCGAGCAATACTGCAACATGTAGAACTACACTCTGATCAGTGCCGCAGCACCAAAAGGCCACTGAGGTCAAATGTGGGGGGGGCTGTGAAAGTGAAGGGTCTCGTTGCTTCATCCGTCCATCTTTCCACCCACTCACCCATCCATCCATCCATCCATCTATCCATCCATCTATCCAGTCATCCATTCATCCACCTGTTCATCCATGAGTTGATCCATCCATCCACCCACCCACCCATCAGTACATTCATCCATCCACCCATCCATCTTTCCATCCACCCAACCATCTATTCATCCAACTATCATCCATCCATCCATCTCTCCAGTAATCCATCCACCCATCCACCTGTCCATCCATGAGTTGCTCCGTCCATCCATCCATGTATCAGTCCATCCATCCATCTTTCCACCCACCCATCCATCCATACATCCAGTCATCCATCCATCCATCCATCCATCCATCTATCCACCCATCCATCCGCCCATCATCCCATCCGCCCAACGCTGGCTCAGAGTCCTACATTTGCAGAACGTTCCGACCTTTTTTCTCAGACAGTGTCTCTGCAGGTTAATGAGCGAGTGAACAGAGAGTCCCCCTCATCTTTCATTCATAAAGGCTGAATCTGTCTCTGCGCCGGGCGATTCGTGGACTTTGCACTCAAGCTAAATACCCCTCTGTCTCAGTTACCACCCGCTGACCCTCCGTGTGGAGAGGTCAGCTCACAGCTGCTGCACTGCTGCACACACATGATCAATCACTTCCTCCGCTCCGAGTCCGAGTACAGTCATGTGTCAATACACACACCCAGATGATGTCATACTGGTAATCCCTTGATGAATAATGTGTGTGTGTGTGTGTGTGTGTGTGTGTGTGTTTCT
>JAFBJT010014871.1:38440-52687 GCA_016785325.1 Chascanopsetta lugubris | reverse complement strand
ATGATGAAAACAACAGGGAGACACACAGAGAAACACACAGACCAACACAGACACACAGAGAGAGAGAGAGAGAGAGAGAGAGAGAGAGAGAGAGAGAGAGAGAGCTTGACAGAGGCTTTGGCCAGCTTCAGCTATGCTGGACGCACTTAGTGGGATTCGCCACATATAATCCTCCTGGGCTCAGATGGAGTCTGTGTTGTGGAGTTCTGGGAATCCATTCCTTGGTTGACGCACCTCAGGGTGATCTGAACACGAGTGGAACATCAGAATCATGGCAGTTGTGCTTCTTTCTTCTTCTTTAACTCAAACCGAACTCGCTACGCAAACTTGAAATGTTTGGTTTCGTATGCATGGTGATCAAACGTCACAAAGTAGTTTGGTAGGTGCCAGACGTATTTTGCAGCACATGTGATAACATCCTCATACATTCGGCTGCATGTTCTCAGTGTGACCAGGGGAACAGTGAGTCCTGCGACAGGTGGTGTGTCTCCCACAGAGTCCTAGTTTCACCTTCATGGGGTCAGAGCTGTGGCAAGTTGGACCAAGTGTGTGTCACACATTCATATTTGCTGTAAACACAGTAAGGGTTTACAAACGCATTGAACTCTTTATCTATCTATCTACCCATCCGCCCATCTAATTAAAAGGAACACAAATCACTCATTACTTTCTTTGTTTTCATTTGTATTTCTTATATTATTTATTTCAGTATGCATGGTATGGTATTCTTGCATTTTCTGCAGTGTGAATGCTGATTCTGCTGAATGCTGAGTCTGACGAATGCTTTGCTGTGAATGCACAGTCTCTGGAGAATGAATAAATAACTCTTATACATTATGTCATGATAGAGATGGATTTGGTTTAGAGTGCCTCCTATGTGTGAGATAGACATGGATTTTGAAATATTTCAAGTAGAGTAGAAATAGTAGAAACTAGAAAAGTCGCACCACTCCAAAAATATGCCTGAAGTGTCATCGCCTTTGATGCCTTTCTAGATATGTGTTTTCAAAGGAAAGAAAGCTTCCTTTGAAGTTCTCCCACGTCACTTCAAAGGCAGAAAAAACAGTAAACATTTAAATATTCTAAGCATAAATAGAAACCATTTTAGTACAACCTGTCACAAAAAACTTCAGATAACATTGCCTTTGATGTTGGTATGATGCCTTTCATCTGGTGCCTTTGATGTGGATAATACAATACTTTGATCATTTCATTTCAAGTTCTTTGAAGTTGAACATTTGTACTTTTTTTCTGAGTGTGCCTACAGCTATTAGTGATCGGTGAATGGTTGAAATCGGATGACAAAACTTTAGTCATAATAATAACAATAACAATAATAATAATAATAATTCACACTGGGATGAATGAGTGTATCAGCACTGACACCGAATAGGCTGAGCTCAGTGTCGTGTTACTTGGAAGCCGCGTGGGGCTGAGAGACGAGATCAGATACGCGGGTGGTGACGTCCAGGATGTGGGAGCTGTTCCTGAACGTGGCCAGCGGGCTGCAGCACTGACTCCACCGTCATCCTGTCAAACACAACCGACTCAGCCGACATGGCGGACTGGGGTGAGTAACTAAGTTGGAGAGAGAATAGCCGTCTGTCCAGCAGCCGCTGTCCCCTCAAGCTCCCCCCGTGTTTCAGCTGCCCGACATCCGCCTTCTTCTGCCGGACTCGCACGGTAGATGTGGTTTGGCCTGACGAATTTTATGTTGTCGTTTCTACAGACACTGAGACCTTCGAGGCGGAGGAGCCGATTAAAAAGGCGGCAACGCTGGACAAATGGGAAGGCGAAGACGAAGAAGAAGAGGTTAAGGTACGTTAACATGACGGGGACCTAGCCGGTGTCTGATATGGGGGGGACCGGCGAGAGGGGCCGGCAACCGACGCGGTGGTCAGTGAAGCTCAGGGCCGGTACAGACACCGCCGCCTCGGCTTCGGTGCCATGCTTCACCGCGGTCGGTGGCTGCCTGTCAATCCCCGTCGAGCTTCGTGCTAGCTAGCTGCTAACTCATGTGGCTCCAATAGACAGCCTGTAGTATCTTCAGCTGAGCTAACAGCGGTGTTTACTTCTCGTGACGTAGAATGTTTAATGCGCGTGTTCTTAAACAAGCAACGTATTTGATGCAAGGCGATTTATAGACTTAAATTCGACGTGTTTATAATTAAAATATGATCAACTATTTGGCTAACCAGTGTGGACGAGCTAGCTTGAAGCTAAGCTCTGCCCGGGCCGGGGGGCTAGCAAACCGGCTAGCTTCTCTGTGCAAAACCATCTTTAACTTCGACGCCAACGGTGTTGGTTTCAATTATTTGGGACATATTTCGAATTTGAACGACCATTCAATCAACATTGTATGCGATTGCGCGAGTGTCTAGGATAAGCGTTAGTGTTCTGCCCTGATAGTTTGTTACCATGAGGCGGCTTTAGTATGCTAACCAACTTTAGCCACAATCAGATGAAATCATCATCGGGGCTGATGACTCAACCGAGCCAAGAACTAGGCCTGGAAGTTTCCTTCTCTTCAACGGGGAGGGGGGCGGCGGTTGGAGGAGGGTGTTGTTCGGCTGATGAACACGGTAGTTATGGGTTGTTTTCAGTTGGATATTGTTTTTGTCGCTGTCCAGAAACCTCAGATTATTGACCCAGGGAAAGTGCTGGCAGAGGCCTGTTCAATTGTTCACGGCACCGACACATATGGAAGCCAAAAATAAAGAAAGTGATGATTTCGTGTCCCTCCCTGCCACAGACTGGTTTGAATCATGTAAGCAGGCCGAGGTGCTTGTGGCAACGCAGAGGATAACACAGTCAGCTGCACAAATTGAACGAGCTTGTGATCCCATGTGGATGTTATTGAGCTATTGCTGTGATAACAGCACACACGCATCTTGTTGAAGTTCATTGACTCAGCTCTATGTGTATTTAAAGGTCCAGTGTGTAGGATTGGGTGAAATGATCACTTTCTACAAGCTGAAATGTAATGTTGAACAATCATATTGAAGTGTAACATGTGTATTGTAACTCGAATGTGAGATTTTTTTATGTCCTATATATTTACTCGCCCTCCTTTGAGATTTTCAACATTCATCACTGTTTTTACAGTGAACTAATATTTACAGACTTGAGTTGAATTATTATTGAAGGCGACCATGGGTTCTTTTCTATACGTGTGGAAGTGAGAGGTGAGGGGTGTATAGCCGCAACATCCAGCCTCGCCACTAGACGTCTCCAAATCCTACATGCTGCTCACGTGAATTTTGCTGCGCACTGCTGACTAATGCCAGCAAATGGTGAACTGCAAGCTTCAACTTGGATTTGGATCAGTTCCCAGCACTCACTGGGCCTTCTTACATCATTGTCAAGTTGGGCTGGTTATCTGGTTTTTTAAGTTTGTGTGTGTGCAGAATGAGATACAATTCTTTCAGTATTGCATACTATCATTGTCTTTTTCCACAAACTCTTAGCTGTTTATCTCAACCATGATTTTAGCTCATTATCCTAACTGTTTCCTCTTTTCATTCACAGGATAATTGGGATGATGAGGAGGAAGACGAGGAGAAAAAAGCAGAGGTGAAAAAACTGGGTATGTTGTATTTGTTTCTCCCTGTTGATATTGTTTTTGTCTACAAATCGGTGACATGCCACCAGAAAGTTTTCATTCGTGTTATTCCATTATTTTCAAATTTCAGAGACAAAGGTTTCTGAAAAGAAAAAGCTGATTGAGAAGATCAAAGAGAAAGAAAACCGGTTAAAGAAAAAGCAACAGGAGCAGATAGTGTTACAAAATGAAGTAAGGACTTTTTAATGAGCGGTTTTCTCTATCGTACTTATATAGTATATAAATAAATTATTGTCCTTGCTGTGTTAGTTTTGACTTCGTGGCATTTTTCCCTTAAAGAATGTCCAACTTACCCCTGAAGAAGAAATCGCAGAGAAATTAAGAGTGAAGAAATTACAGGAAGCAGCAGACTTGGAGCTAGCAAACGATGCTTTTGGTAAGTAACTGACAAAGTTCAGAGTTAACGTTTGAAGTCCTCCACGACTTTTTGTATATCATTATGTTTTGTACTTGAGGTTCTGTCCATCGAAACCACTGAAGTAAAAATCTCGTATGTTTTCTTTAAACATGCTTCAAGTTGCGATTCGAAATGTGTATTTATGTAAAAAAAAAAAGTTTTGTCTTATACAGTGATCGGTCTGTAGTCTGAATGTTTTATGATCCAACAGTAAATGTTTAGCATTGGCATAACCAAATGGTGAACAAATAGTTGGCTGAAAAGTACTAAAATATAGTCTCTGTAACATTTGAATGCTGTCCAATTTATGGATTACAAAAAACCCTTAAACAGCACAAGTCAGAATTGAAAAGGATATCAATATGTTATATTAACATGATGAAATACTATATATATATTTTTTAAATATTTATTTGTTTATATTTTCATTTGCAGGCGTAACCACCAGCCCTTCCAACAGTGTTACTGGGATTGATGCCATGTGTCCATCCTCCAAAGATGACTTCACAGAGTTTGAAAAATTGCTGAAAGAAAAAATATCCCAGTCTGAAAAATCTGTGCATTATTCGAGTTTCTTGGATTCATTGTTCCGGGAATTGTGTATTTCATGTAAGCCTGGATGCTCATTACAACATTGAACAATGCTGATTAGTAACTTAATTTTAGCTGTTTCAGCTAATAATAGTTTCTCTCCCTCTCACAGTGGAAGTAGAGGACTTGAAGAAAATCAGTAATTCCCTGTCAGTCCTACTTAGTGAAAAACAGAAACAAGAAAAAGTAAGTGACCGCTTTTCTATATATTTTTTGGGTCAGATATGCGGATGTGTTAATAGTCAATAGGGGGAGCCGTTCCCCTTGCCTTGCACTTGATATGCTGTTACTATTGAAAGTCTTGACTTTATTCCTACATGTTCATGTAGATTTTGCAACAAATCTAAATCAACAGTGATGTAAAGTATGTATTAATTCCATTGGGACATGTAACATGCAAGTTAACCAGCTGAATACACATGAATAATTGAGTTTCTACCATTGTACAACCAATGAATTCCCACATCAAACTAGAAAGCCCCTTCCTGCAAATATCTCCTCATACATAATGTATGATGTAATATATTTAACTTATTCTTGCCTTTAAAGCAAAACAAAGGAAAGAAGAAGAAGAAAGGGGTCACACCTGGAGGCGGTTTGAAAGCACAGATGAGAGACGACCTTGACTATGGAGCGTTCGATGGTGGCTACACCCAAGACTATGAGGACTTCATGTGACACTGGCTCTATCAACGCTGCCCTTTCATTCTCCCAACCCTCAGAAATGCAGCTGTCCCTTCTCATGCTGTCCAGTGCCATTCTGGAAAATCTGAACTATGTGTTGCCCCCTTCATTTTGCTTCAAAGACCAGAGGGGCTATACCAGGGAGCACCCAGTCTCACCTACTGTTAATGTTCATACATATGGAATTGCCTTTTTCTCTTGTCTCATCCAGCCTCAACTCACACGCAAACAAATCATGTAGTATCTGTTCAGTGGCCCATCTGAAATGAAGAATACACTTAAGCTGCTGTTGTCTGAGTTTTGGGGCGCTCATTTTTTATTGAATGTTGCTCCTGTCAAAACAACAGATACAGTATTGCAGTTATAAGTGTACCGACATAGAAACACCAGGTTCTATGCAAATTCTTAAACCAGAATGTCATGTATATATTATAGGTCTCACTTACCTGTGGATGGGTCTCTCACAGGAAAGTATATAGTATCTATAACTTTGGTTGCCAAATGCAGAACAATAATTCAGTACATCAGTCATCTTTATCTCTGGAAAGATTGCATTGTGGGTGATTTTCGAGACCGATACAACTTGTAAGTAGTACTTGTAATTTTACAGAGAGCACATGACATTCATTGTAAGATAAAAGGGATAGATAAGTGTAATAAATGTGACTTTAAAACTACACAGCCATCTTCTTGATACATCTCTGGAATATCCTTGAAAATTTGGGGCAAAGAGTGCTTATAGGTATTTTTTGTGCATGACAAAAGCAATTTACTAATTTGATTTATACTAATGCAGAAAAAAGTATAGATCAGGCAAGTGAATTATCTTGCTACAACTGGTCTCCTAATCATTGCTTCTGCAGGCTTGTATCAAGTGTGATGAGGAGCGGGGGCTTATGGGCTTCACCCTACCATGTCTTCATTTGGGCTACAGTTAGTTGAAAGGGGGCATATTTCTCCTGTTCTTTTCTAACGGCTGACCAGTTTCAAGGTTACATGGACAATTGGATACATGATCATGGAAATACAGCATCTGCAGTGTTTTATAAGCATCTAATTTAATAAATCATTGGTCAAAAGGCATGCGTTTGTCTTTGTTGATGACAAAAGAATCTTACACAACATCAGCTCATGGTTGCTGTTTAAAAGGCACATGTAATAAATATTCTATTTACAATTTCAAGTCAATATTTGCCACAGTACAGTTGAAAATCTAAGAAAAACAAGGCAATGCTGCTTTAGGAAGAAGCTGCTGGAAACGGAACTAGGTGTTCAGTTGAATTTAAACTTAAATTTAGACAAAATGCCAGGTCAAAATGAAATGTTTATATCAAATAAGATCCGTACACTGTCCATCTCTGTCCATAGTAGGAATCATCTGGTCTTTGACATGACTTTCAGTGTTAGTTTTTGGCTTTGATGCGTTTTCCTGTGGGGTTTCTGGTGCTTCGTCTGCGACTGTTGCGCGGTGCATTGGCGCGCTGCCGGCGCCGGTTCTGCCTGCCTTCGCCTCTCACCACACTTGTTATCATTTGGCTTTGAGAACTCTGTAGGGTCTGGAAAACATTCTGGCGCGTCACCTCTTTATCTCCACAGGTGAATGTCAGCGCTACACCCTCGTTGCCCTTCATGACACGAGATGTACCGTCAGAGGTGCCGTCAAAGCATCGTCCAAGAGCGATCTCTTTGGCTGTGCGAGGATCTTGGTCTGTCACCGTGTAGATTCCATAGTTGTGTCCCAGGGGATCAAGCGGCGCCAGCATGGTGAACTCATTAGTGTCGTTATTGACAGGAAGGGGCAAGTGGTTGACTAAATACTCTTGAAGCAGTACGTTGACTTGCTCTCTCTTACAGCTGCCTTGTGGAATCACTTTCACCAGGGTACGATCAACACGTTCTTGATCATACAGCATGCCGCTGCATTTGAACTCAAGGCACACAGCGGATATAGTTGTCTGGTCCATGTCACGGATGCTGCGCGTGTCTCGGAGGCCGTATAGCTGGCCCACTGTCTTGGGATGGGTGCCACCCATGTTACGGGACCGCACATTGATCTCATGTGGACTGTTGATTTTGACTTTGATGTAGCAGGCGCGGTATTCCAAAGGCTTTGGCCACCAGCTCAGATAGTCCTCCGTCCAACTCATTGGGTCATCTTCATTGAAAGGCACCGTGTTGTAATCATAGCGATCTCCTTCCACTCTTGAGAAACGGAAGTGTGCTGCACTGAACGGGGCCTCCTCGCACTCTTTCAGTTTCTCAAATGGGTAAACTGGTCCATTGCCTTCCTCGGCTGTGTTGGGACTTGGCTTTGCCACGTTGATGCTGAATGCTGTTTTCTTAAACCGCGAGTCTTCGTGGTCAGTCCTCTTGTAGTTCAGTTTACTCAGGTAAGGTTGGGGCACGCCGATGAGGTTGGGATTGAGTTTGGGGGCAGAAGAAACAGCTTCCAGCTCCTCTCCTCCGAGATTGGCCATGACATATGCAGAGTATGCGTTAGCCTTTTCCTCATCGCAGAAGGCAGGAAGACAGGCGCCGTTGGAGCCAGTGATGACGCTATCGAACCGTCCCCAAGCACGAGGGTTGGAGGAGTAGCCAGGTGTCGGCTCCATGTTAATGAGACTCACCACAACTCCCTCCACCTGCTCACTTGGCATGAAGCGCTCACTTCGGAAGGCCCTCACTTTCACGTAACATCTGCGGTTCTCTGGGACATCAAGGTTAAACAGCCGTCTCTCTCTAATCTCCATGTTACCAATCAGAAAGGTTCTCTCTTCCCTTTTACCCCGTCTTTTTCTCTCCATCTGCAGGCTTCCCTCCTCCTCCCACAGACCGGTATCGGGGTTAAGAGACCACAGCTTCATGGTTGTGAGGTGCTCGGACATCTTCACCTCTGCAGAATCCAGGAATACCTTCACTTCCCCGGCGTTTAAGGGCTCATTGGTTTCCTCACCCCTGAAGTCAACGGAGAACATACCATACGTTCTAAGAGGTAAGGTGTCTCCTTCACTTCCTACATAATTGAGATCACTCTGAGCTGCGGCGGCTGTGGAGACATCTCTTGGGTCAAGGAACGTTACACTAGCGTTAACATTACCCGTGAAGACTTCTCCATTCTCTTTGTAAAAAGAATGGGGAGGAATCTGGATCTGAACCATTGCCTCCCGGCCCTCCACCCCTCCCAGTTCCAGAGTGTTAGTTTCTATTGAGTTTATGGTTACAGGTGCTTTCTTTCGAAGAAGTTTGATCTCATGGTAAACAGCACCCCCTTTGGCATTGAATGGAAGTACTTTTGTGGTGTTGACAAATTTCTGCATGTTGTCCACAAAAGTCAGGACAAGCCTCTCTGTTTCTGGAGGGACCTGAATGGAGAAGGTGCCTTTGTATCCTGTGCGGCTGATTCTGACTCCATTCATGAAGATATGGCCGAACCTCATTGGCTCACCATTATCTGCAGCAATGGCGCGACCGTGCACAATGGCTTTGGTGTCCACACACTTCTGGCAGCCACACTCGGTGACCACCATTGTGGGCAGTTGGTAGCCCTGGCATGTAATCTGCCTTTGCTCCATCTTCTGCACACCACAGCAGTAAGCCACTTTGTCTTTGCACCGGATGCCATTGTCCAGTTTCCCAGCACATGTCCTTGAAGGGCACTTGCCGACATCATAGAAGAGTGAATCTGTGCTGTTTTGGTGGCAGTCATGTGGAAGGCGGATTTGATGGGATTCAGGCTTGGGATTACACGAATGCTCATCTCTGCCTGTGTTTGAGATACAGAAATCAAAACGGGGATGAACTTTCATCCTGTTTTCCTCCTATTGTAAAATACAGTATATTCATTGATGACATTCCTTTGACATTCGATGTGTTCTTGAATGTATTTACTACACACCTAGCACTTTGAGTGTCACCGGTTTGGTCTTAATCGCGCCAGATGGCCCACTCGCCCTGCAGTGGTACTCTCCAGCCTGCTCAGGTTTCAGGTCCCTTAGGACCAAGGTGCTCTCAGTGTGCATCTGCAGGAGGCTGTCATTGTGAAACCTGCATTTTCCCCGAACACAAGAAAAGAAAAGGGGCAGATGAAAATGAATGAACTCAGTCATATATTCATAGGAGTCTGTGTGATCTGTGTATAAATGTTCAAAGAGGATGCGTCCTACCATTGATACTTGTCTGGCTGTGGTGTTCCTGCCACTTTACAGCAGAAGGCTGCTGTCTGTCCCTGCCTCCTGGCCTTGCTGTCAGGTTTGCTGATCACATGAAGCTTCTCTGATGAATGACATATTCAAATAGCATATCCTATTAATCACAGTTCATCTCGTAAGTCTACGGCTGTGAACCACAATCGAGGACATTCTGTCGATCATACCGATTCTTTTCATCTGGACACTGAGCACAGAGGTGCGTTGAGAGCTGCTGGGCACCACCATCCTCTGGGTAGCGTGACCCTGCAGGCTGACTGTCAGGGTGGTGTTGCCGTCAGGGCAGACACCGGGGATGCGGAAATGCCCGTTGTGGTCAGTGAGGGTGAGGAGCTTGCCATTGCGAAGGATCGTTGCCCCTTCGGCGATGAGACCTCCGGCACCACGTACAGAACCCAACAGGGTGTGGGCTTCACACATGCATGCGTCACACTCGGCATTCACTTTCCCCATCGCGCACTGCAGGGAACAGACTGAACAACAGAGTAAAGACAACACCCCTGGGTTAAAATCACGTCCCCTATATCAGATGAGGTTACGCTCATTCGGGACTTCACCTGTCTTTGGGCACTCTGGCCCATTGCACGGTTTCTCTTCTACCTTGGGCCCGATACATGGTGCCGAGCGAGAGTTGCAGTTTCTGAAGCGAAGTTGTAATGCCACATGCCCGCAGGCAGCGGGGCATGGGCTCCATTCTGACCATGGTCCCCAAGTACCTTGAATGTTTGCGCTGTTACCTGTTTGTAAGAAATTGCAAATAGAATAACATGTTATATGGACAGGAGGTGGATATTGAGCGAATATTGAAGGTGTCATGGAGCCAAACCTTTGGGACAGAGGAAGCGGACTGCATAGTTGGAGCAGTTGCGTTCGGGACCTTGCTCCTCATTGAGACACCAGAAGCCCAAAGTGGGGTCTGCATGGACCGTCTCTCCGGTCTCGCGGGCCGGGATCCAGTCAGTGGTTCTGGCTTCGAGCGCCCGCGGCCTCTCACATACTCGTGAGCGGTAATAGAAGCGAATGGCCTCCAGCTGCTCGTAGTCTCCCCGTCCCCCGGGGTGATCAACGTTGAACCATGTGGTCCACTCATAGTTGTCTAGAGAGGGAGGAAATGAACAGTATCTCAAACTGTATGTTTACCTAAGGCAGGAAAATGACTGAATCAAGGAGAATGTATTAAAATGTATTGGTTTAGAAAGAGTTAGAGTTACCCTCAGAGTCTCTGTTGTCCTTCCTCCATGATCCTGCGATCGGAAAATCAAGATGTGTGACTGAAGTCTTGCACATATAAAGGGCTCATTGAAGGGCGATGTAAAGAATTCATACATTCAGGTTATTATACAGCCTTTGAAATGATATAATCTATTTAATTGTTGTAACTTCCTTTTGTTCAATAGAAATGGAAATGATTTCACTTAAGTCCTACACACTGGACCTTTAATGCAGATTACCTGGTTAAGGTTACAGCAAACTACAGGAGTGGTAACGGAAATGCACATCATAAGTATGTACAAATACCTAATTATCATTAGACTTTTTAGTGTCAAAGCTTAAATGATTATGATTCCTCTGTTTCTACAGTCTCTCTATTGGAATTCACAATCATCTGGATTCTAAAGCGTTGACATTTGCTCATGTCCTCATCTGACTTGTTGTTGTCCAGGGAGCGCGACTTGTTTTCCACTTCACACTTGCCACTGACACGACTGTTTAAAACTCTCAGTATCTTGGTGAGTGACCCACCTTGAGCCTTCACAGTGGCTGCAGTGATTCCCAGGATGAGGAGAAGAGGCTTCAGTGGCATTTTCACGTCGTGCTGTCACCCCTGACCTTTGACCCTTCACCTCTGATTATGTGCGTTTCGCACCAGGAGCCCAAAAAAAGAGAAGAGTCCACTGACTAGTGAGAAGAGGAGGATCAGAGAAAACAGGATACACTTAGATATGCAGCCATTTTTAAAAGTCAACGTGAGTTTTTGTTTACTTTTCACTAAAGTGAATAAAACAAAGTAGTTCCAATCATGGAGCGATCAAACATATCTTTTCCACTCGTTTTGTTTTTTAGGGTTAGGGTGAAAAACATGACTGGACCCCCCCCCCCCCCCCACTCAGATTACACATCTGTGTTATACATCACCATTTGTCAGGGGAGCTCTCAAACATTTCTGCATCCACTGACGAAGCACTGGCAGAACAATCCAAACTCCCACACACACACACACACACACACACACACACAGTTTGCATTCACACACTGGCTGATTTTTATAGAAAATAATCATAAGTGAACTTTCTTCTCATGGATAAACAGCAAAAATAAACGTTCTCAGGTCACTGATACATCAGGTTTGAACATGAGGAATCAAACACGGAACATGAGTTGACAGTGTTTTCACATTAAACCAACACATGGAAAACAATTCAAATCATAGGTGACAATACTGACATTACATGGTACGGACAGTTCAACTGCACTGAGCACAATTAGTACATTTGTTTGACTTGTACAGAAATTAACATGTAATAATTTACATTGACCTACCTTATTGATCCAATTTCCTAACTTTTCTTGTCTTACAGTGTAATTCTGAGTCCTCCTCCTCCTCTGGTCCCTCATCTGGTCCAACTCCCTCCTTCTCCAGGTCCTTTATACCTCCCCCTGCCTCCCCTCTCCTCTCCTCTCCTCTCCTCTCCCCCCTCCCTCCCTCCCTCCCCTCTCGGGCAGCATGCCAAGGTGTCTTTTGATTGCACTATTATCCTCAAAATTTATCACCTGCATTGTGCACGCATGACACGCGATGGCGTATTAAACAGTGCTATGTATGGAAGGCGAGCGGTCGGGGGTGGAAGATCTGAATAACGAATGCACGGTGTAAATAAATCGACCCCCTGTGTTCAGGATCAATGCTGATTGAGTCTGGCGGAGCATCTGTCTCCTCGGGCCTGAATGTCTCTGTTTCACCTCGCTGCAGGAACAGTGTGCAGAATCCTGCTCCTGCTCACTGACTGTAAAGGGACAGTGTGTAGCTTTCAAAGGATCTATCAGCAGGAATTGCATTTTCAATGATGTTTGTTCATCGGTGACAAAGACTTCGTTGTGTTTTTGTTTCCTCAGAATGAGCCTTTACATCCACCTCAGAGTGGGTCCACCTCATTAGATGTAGTGTAAGTGCTGGATAATGGAGGTGCACTGGGCGCAGAAGCAAAAGAAGACATAGTGGCCCAACAGTGGTACTGCACCCAGTGAAATCATATTTTTCCCATTATGCTAACATTGAAAAAAAAGATGCTTGTAAATCAGAGGATGTTTTTTCCCCGTTTATTCCCGTCATGAGAATGTTGAATATTTCCATGTTAAGAATATTACATTTTTGGACCTTTGCTCACTTAAAGTAAACGTGAATCAGGTTTGCACAGAACAGAGAGGAAACGACAGAAATACGACTCTCTGTGCTTCGCGCATCACTGAGCAGCTTTCATACAGGACAGACTGCACTTCTTTATATCCATGGTCCTCCTCCACAGACGCTGTCATATAGTTTCTATACTATTTGCCATTAATGGACAAACCAGCAAAGATTCTCCTCAACATTAAGAAGAGGACACACGACACAAGAGGGGCCATTCATCCAGCTCCACCACAATCAGGTGGCACCAGGTCCCACACACTGCAACTTTGAATGAAACCACCTCGAGTTCGGGGTTTAAATGTGAGTGATTTGGGATTTTCTTGTGCGTGACGACACTTGTGGCATCAAGTCAAAACTCTTCAACCATCCAAAGAAGTCATTTATGCCAAAGGCCCAAACTCTCTGGTGACATTCAAAGACCGTGTCTGCGCCAGCTCCTGGTTTTTACATCTTTTGCAGCTCACATGCATCGACGTGTTGTTACGCAACCAGTCGCAGTTACAGGTCTGGAAATTTGATTAGAGGCCGTTTCATTTCACATCCGCATTCACACGGTGAGGTGAATGTGAACCAGACCTTCGGCAGAGAATGACATTATTTCAAACATGATCTCAGTCGGCATGAATACGTATCACATATGGTCTTTCTGGTGCGAGTGAATGTGAAGTCCAGTGTGTTTGCGTGTCTGTGCTGAATGTTTACGTTGCTGTTTGCTGCTGTGCAGGATTGGAGTGTTTACTGAAAGCACCTTGTTAATGTGGCCTTAAAGGTGAACACTGTGCAGGACTCAGTAACATATTGTGGTGAAGGTGCGTGTTGCAGATGAATAGCTCCGCACCCCACCCTTCCCTTCCAAGCGTGTGGGAGAACCTATGGATCGACGCCTTCAGTTATCATTTAAAAACGTCACAGTATGTTTAGTTTGTCTTCTATAGATCGGGGGGGCGGGGCCTCCTGATGGAAGCTGGCTGCCATCTTGCAAAACCATGTGTTGAGGAACGGAGGGATGACGTAGGTTCTCAGTGCTTCTCAACTGGCGGGTCGTGACCCAAAAGTGGGTCGCGGACCAATTTTCAGTTGGTCGTGGGCTTTTGGGGGGGGGGGGGGGGGGGGGGGGGGGGGGGGGAGAGATCCCGTGGGAAAAAACCCTGTGCGTTTATTTGAAAGGGGAGTTTTGTACGCGAGTGCTGTCTATTCACCCTCCTTAACAGTAGGTGGCGATGATGCAGTCGGACGGATAGAAAAGAACCAGCTCAGTTTGTTTACACATGCTGATGGCGTGTCTCGTATGTTTTCAGTATCATTGCAGGGGAAAGAGCAGAGCCACACGAAGATTCTA
>JAFBJT010014871.1:20550-35437 GCA_016785325.1 Chascanopsetta lugubris | reverse complement strand
CTGCGGTGAAGAATCACCTCCCTCATCTTCCTCAGCTGGAGCACACGGCTGCACACTTCCACTCTCTGCAGGTGAAGCTGGTTCTGCGCAGAACTGGAACCGATGGAACCTCACGCTCTCATTCGCTCTGCTCCTCGTGTTGAACCTCACCTGACCCTGACTCCGCCCCTCAGGTCGACCAGTCTCTGTGTCAGCTCCTCAACCTCACCCAGTCCTTCCAGCTCCACCTCGCCTGGCTGCAGACGGCCAAGGAGAACTTCAGTTTGCCGGCTCAGCCAGCAGAGGGCGCCGGCGCGCAGCTGCTGCAGCTGTCCCGGCTGCTCGGCGCCACACTGCAGCAGGTGAGCCCGTCTTCACTGTCAAACGCTGGCTCTGAACGGTAAACAGGAAGTGACCGATGATGGTTTGGTGGGCGTGTCTCCTCAGATGAAGGAGGAGGTTCCTCGGCAGGCTCCTCCCCCTCTGCCCGTCGCCTCCTCGGCCTTTGATGTTCTGCGTTTCTCGGTGGAGATCTCCGAGCGCCTGCAGCTTTTCTGTCACTGGTCCAAACGGGTTCTTCGATACGTGCAGAGAGTTTCCCGCTGCCGCCGACACTGAGGCCGAACCCTCTGACCTTTGACCTTCTCTGTCCCAGAGTCTCTAAAGGACCGGCCGTCTTTGTCCTCCTGATGATCGTATCACGGTCAAAGGTCAACAAAAGGTTTGGAGCAGGAAACCAACCCACTGACGTCACGATGACATCACTGGGATCCACAGCACTGTGTTTCCTGTCGTGTTTACTTCCTGTTTACACTCTCGAGCTGAAGCACGAGAAAAAAGTCCCGGAACTTTGATTCATATTTTTCTACTGATGTTTTTTATATTTACATTCTATTTATGAACTTTTTTACCTGAAGTATTTGTGTTAGAGTGAGGTGCAGGCATCTCCCTCGTTTATGTCATATTTAATAATAATAATAATAATAATAATAATTCAGTATTTCATGATGTAGCTACAGTTCTATTTATACATTGTCTATGTTTTTTCTACCACGTTAGAAGTTATTAATAAACTTTTATAATGAAAAACATTTCACAGTTCTGTGATCGTGGTCTGTCGCCACTTCTTCCTCCTCCTCTTCCTCCTCTTCCTCCTCCTCCTCCTCCTCCTCCTCCTCCTCCTCCTCCTCCTCCTCCTCCTCCTCCTCGTCTGCAGGTGAAATCCAAACACTATTAAAGCTCCTGGAGGTTGAAAGTGTCGTGACCTCTGCTCCTGTTCAGCTGTGACCTGCAGTAACGCTGTCTGATGGATGGACTCACACACACACACACACACACACACACACACACACACACACACACACACACACACTCTCCCTGTAACCGACACCCGCGGCCACCAGGGGGACGTCCCTCAGCTCCTCTCCGTCTGTACGTTGATGCAGATCAACAGCGTCATGTTTCTGAAACATCACGTCTTCACTCGTCATCCTGTGATTTGTAGTTTCCTGTTTTATTCTGTAGCTCCTCCCCTCCTCCTGTGTCTCTGTGACATCACTTCCTGTGTTTGTCTGGTTTCCGCTGCAGTGATGACGTGCACCTGCGCTCAGGTGTCACACCTGAGGTCAATCACTCTCTCTCCTCTGTCAGAGACCTTTCAAAAAGGTGGCTTCACTTTATTTATGGGCGTCATCGAGTCACATGACCTCAGGTCACATGATCAGATATGTATCACTCCACATTCCACAGTGACACAGGTCAGATTTCAGAATCCAGAGTTGACGTTGAGATTTGTCACACACACACATGATCTGGGTCACAGTTCAAATCATACATGACTTTCACATGTTCTCATGTTCTGACCTCTCATAAAGCAAATTAACACGCTAACACACACACACACACACACACACACACACACACACACACACGCGTAGGACACACAGGCTGAGGATCCTCCCCACTGAGCAGCAGCAGAGAGGAGGAGGTGAGGACACATCACTGCATCAAGCATAACTCTGAGACACACACACACACACACACACACACACACACACACACACTTGTGTGGAGCGGAGGAGAATGAGGAGCAGGACGTAGAATCGTGTGAGATAGATCTGCAGCAGCAGGATCGTCGTGGACTGAAGCTCAGCAGCAGAATGACAGTAAGTCAGGATCAGATTAAAGGGGCAGTTCACCACTTTATTTCAAAGGAGTGGACTTTTCCCTGAGTCATGCTTTTAGCTGTGTGTGTTCATCAGCCGATTCTGAATAATGTTGTTTAAAGAACTGAAATCTAAATTCTGTAAATTAGTAAATACTTCCCAGAGAGATGTTAAAGGAAGCAGAAATCTCACATTCAGATTTGCCGACTAAGCAGATTTTAAAAAATGAAAAGATGTGCGTGAATGAGTGAATTAACCCTTTAAAATATCAGAAGTGGTCGTTTGTAGAAAAGCTGGTTTAGAATAATGATGATCCTGTCCTGGATCTTTAAATATCACTGTTTTACTTTGAAAGTCATTTCATGTTGTTGTTTATGAACATTATCAATTTCAGAAAAACAAATAATTCCATGTTTCGTCAGAATTTTGACAAATGAAGAAAATGTCTGCTTTTGTTACAAATGCAGGTTGAATTGAATCAATCAGAACAATCATATAAATAAGAATATTTAAAAAACGATCATGTGTCTGCGCGCTCACATCGATGCGCAGAATTCTATCTTTACATTCCTCAGACGCCTCAGAGATCAAACAAATCTAAATCATTCAAACCGGATACAAACGAAGAAAACTACGAAACAAAAAACATACCATTATTTAACATGAATCAAATGTTTGAGGAGTTTCTTCAAAATCAAACACAAAGATTTAGTGTGTTTTGAACGTGAGGCGAGAGGAGACGTGTGTTCATGAGCTTCAGCTGTTCTCTGGACGTGGGCCAGTGTTGACAGACGTGTGTATATGTCTCACACACACACACACACACACACACACACACACACACACACACACACACACACACACACACACACACACCACACACACACACACACACACACACACTCATTATGTAACCAGGTCTGTCATCTCTCGGTGAAGTTGTTGCAGTTGTTCAGATTCACTGCTCATCTCTAACCTTTAGTCTGATCATTATTTATTGATTTATTGATTCATACATTTCTTTTTCTGTTTAATTCATTGAATAAAAAAGGACTCGGACACGGAGTCAGACTCGGACTCGGAGTCAGACTCGGAGTCAGACTAAGACTCGGACTCGGACTCGGAGTCAGACTTGGAGTCGGACTGGGACTCGGAGTCTGACTCGGACTGGGACTGGGACTCGGACTGGGACTGGGACTGGGACTGGGAGTCAGACTCGGAGTCGGACTGGGACTGGGACTGGGACTGGGAGTCAGACTCGGAGTCGGACTGGGACTGGGACTGGGACTGGGAGTCAGACTGGGACTGGGACTGGGACTGGGAGTCAGACTGGGAGTCGGACTGGGACTGGGACTCGGAGTCGGACTGGGACTGGGAGTCAGACTCGGCGTCAGACTGGGACTGGGACTGGGACTGGGAGTCAGACTGGGACTGGGACTGGGAGTCAGACTGGGACTGGGACTGGGACTGGGACTGGGACTGGGACTGGGACTGGGACCACCCAGTGTGAAAGCACATGTGACATTGACCCCGTCTGTCTGCCCCTCCGGTTGTGTGAGTCTCTGTGAGGTGTGAACCAACGTCCCGCCGAGGATTCACAGAATCCGTGTCCAGCACATTCACAGCTCTAATGAGCCGTAATGAGCCGAGCCCAGATTAGAACCCACAACCTGCCGGGAGGGAGACAGCTGCTCCATCTACGTTCCACTGCAGACAGGACAATCATCGCTGTGTGTGTGTGTGTGTGTGTGTGTGTGTGTGTGTGTGTGTGTGTGTGTGTGGCTATTAACAGACGTGTTTATCATACTCATGGATCCGTGTTGTGAGCATCACCATGACAATGATTGACAACAGTAGTTGTGTAACACGGAGACGAGTGAACTTCAGAACAGCTTCAGTTGTTCTTCATCTTAAAGGTGCATTACGCAACTTTCTGCTCAGGGAATCAAACCCTGAGACCGTCTGTGTCGTCCTGTCTCCTTCAGTGTGTGGACACGTCTCACGTGACAGTGACGTCATGGTGGATGCTATTATGAGATCAAAGCCCATCAAAGTCCAATACGTGATCAAAGATCTGTACGAGATCAAAGACCCGTATGGGATCAAAGACCACTATGTGATCAAAGCACAGTGTGAGATCGGCTCAGCAGGTGATCAAAGACCAGTACAGTGGTTTCCTCTCAAAGCACAGTTTGAGATCAAAGACAAGAATGGGATCAAAGACAAGTATGGGATCAAAGCCCAGTATGAGATCAAAGACCTGTATGGAATCACAGCCCAGTATGAGATCAAAGCCCACAGACAGACGCAGCACCTCTAACTTCATCTTGTGTGTCCAGGCTTCCACCAAGCTCCTGGATGAGATGTGCCACCTGACGGTTCAGGCTCTGAGCTCCATGGACACGTCGGAGCACTTCCAGGTTCTGAAGCTGCTCGGCGAGGGCTCGTACGGGAAGGTCATGTTGGCCGTTCACAGGGAGAGAGGTGAGGCAGCTGACGTCCACGAGGCTCCGCCCTCACGGGAGTACAAACCGATGTCCTCTTGTCCTGCAGGGACGCCCATGGCTTTGAAGTTCTTCCCCCGGGAGTCCACCTCTCTCTTCTCCTTCCTGAGGGAGTACAACCTGTCTCTGTCCTTCTGCTCACACCCGTCCCTCACCACCGCCCTGGGCATCGCCTACTTCACCCCGTCCCACTACGTCTTCGCTCAGCAGGCCGCTCTCTTCGGTGACCTCTACGACCTCATCCTGCCCGAGGTGAGAGCTCATTCCCTCGCCGGTGATTCTGTCCGACACAGACGGTGTTTCATGGCCTTCTTCTGTCCCTGTGTCCCCGTGTCCACGTCCTGCGCAGGTGGGCATGGAGGAGGACAGCTGTCAGCGCGTGGTGTCCCAGCTGTGCGGCGCTCTGTCCCACCTGCACTCGTTGGGCTTCGTCCACCGGGACGTCAAACCCGAGAACGTCTTCCTGTGCGACTCGGCCTGTCGCTGGGTCAAACTGGGAGATTTTGGGATGGTCAGTCCGGAACCTCTTCTCCTCGGTCACCTGCTCTGGAACGTGACCCACAGAGATCTGATCCGTCATGGTGAAGTCCGCTCACGTGAAATAAAGACTCTTTTAAATCTACATCTCGCAGGTGAAGGCCAGAGGCACCAGGGTACCAGAGGTCTGGTACAGCTCCGCCTACTGCCCCCCCGAGTCTGAGGCGGCCCGTGGGAACGAGGACAGCTGGAGCAGCATGAATGATGAGTACGGTGACGATGATGAAGAGGAGGAGAAGAAGAAGAAGAAGAGTAGAGTCTGGGTGTCGGTGGAGCCCAGCACAGACAGCTGGGCGCTGGGCATCCTGACCTATGCCATGCTCACGGGCACTCACCCCTGGGCTCAAACCGCCAGCGACTGCCGCTCGTACCTGAAATACCGCGAGTGGTTCGACAGGGTGAAGGTACCTGGGGGCGGAGCCGATGTGTGGGCGGAGCCACTGATGCAGGATTCCGGTGAGAAGGACAGCGTTCCCGTGGCGCCGCAGTTCGCCTGCTTCACTCCGCTGGCGTGTTCCCTCTTCCTGTCGCTGCTCCACCCGAGGCCCGAGCTCCGCGGGCGACCAGAGGGGGCGCTCAACTTCCTGGGAGGAGACTGGATGGAGGAGCAGGAGAGAGAGAGGCTGACGGAGGAGAGGAAGAGGAGCAGAGCCAAGAAGAGGTCCAACCCGTGAGACATTTGGCTTTGATCTTATACTGATCTTTGATCACATATTGGTCTTTGATCTCACACTGGTCTTTGATCTCACACTGGTCTTTGATCTCTTTCCACACTTTGACCACATACTTGTCTTTGATCTCATGCTGAGCTTTGATCTCACAGAGGGAGATAAGCGCTGGTGGTCCAACACAGTTCTGTGGTTCACGTTAGCGACAGTTAGCATTAGCGCTCTCTCTGTGCACGTTATTAGATATAATAGGAAATCTGACGACATCATCTCCCGCACTTTTCACCGTCTTGATGAACCAAAATGCTCTCGTTAGTTTTGTAGAGAACATGAAACATGATCATTTGCATTAATGCAACAAAAACACCGGGTTTCAAACATCTGATCCCGTCATGTCCTTAAATCCAGAGTATTTATTGTAGCATTGAGTTCTATAAATATCCCGTGGAGTCAGTGGAAGTGCAGCAGCTGCATCTCTGCAGATGATCCGTGTGGAGCCACGACCACATCATGTCCTCGGAAAATACTCCGCTCTATTTTTGCCTCTACGCTGCAGACAGTGTAGAGTGTCATAGTGGGCGTGAACTGTTTATAGACCGAACCCATAAACGTGTCCACTGCGGATGAGACCACGCCCCCTCCCACTCTGATTCAGCGCCAGAGATTTCAAATAAGGAAATGAAAATATCTCAGCCCTATTTAACAGTGACACGCTTTAGCAACAGTTAGCACCTTAGCGCCTGCTAGCGCACGTGGTCTTCTGTGCTAATGCCTTCAGAAACTTTTTGCTTGTAAGATTTTTGTGTATATATTCAATTTTTCATTCAATTTTAATTAAAAAAATAGATCATTTATATTTAAAGCACTTTCTAATATCTCTAAATTGCACAATGCACATTTCTTGTAGTAAATACAGATATCAAATGACAAAAATACTTTTTATTTTATCATACTGATTCCTGGCACTGTGTAAATAATAAAAAAAAGTATATAAAATATAATTTAACTGGACAAGAACACAAAAAAATACTTTCTGTAAATAAACTCGTAACAATGTAAAGCACTTGTTTCGCACAGTTCTCAGAACAGTTAGCAGCTAACAACGTTTAGCAGCTTCTGTGTTACATTTGTTATAGTTGTACCATACATGGTGATTTTGTGTGATTGTACATTTAATCCACAAGAAAGTGAAGACAAATGTTGACTTTCTTTATTGTTGCTGTTGCACTAACACAGATATGTGATGTGTGTATTTGGACCCAGACTGAACTTCAGAAACTGTAGTTTTGACTCAATAAAGTTTCAGTATTTTTAAAGGTTGTAGTTTGAATATTTGTAATAGCACAGTAAAGCTGTATTTGACATGTTATTCATATCGACCCTGAGACGCCCTGACGCCACATTAACCTATAAAACCATATCTGACTTATATCCGTGTATAATTATATTCCCTCGTAATTCACCACTTTCCCTCCGGCTCAGTGAGGCTCGTCTGGACCGTTTCCCCAGATGTTTTCAAAAATAGATGCGGGTTTTAAATTTGACACTAAAACCTTTCAGCGCCGTGCGAGTGTGTGGCCCCTGGCTGAGGCCCCTCAGCTCTGCGCTGCAGCCAAGTCACTTACTCAACACATTCTGAGACGGCAGCGCCACCAGACTGACACTGAGGCCACTGACACGACACCATCATACCACTGTTCTACACACTGGCCTTTGATCACTTACTGGGCTTTGATCACTTACCAGGCTTTGATCTCATAATGGGCTTTGATCACTCACTGGGCTTTGATCTCATAATGGTCTTTGATCACTCACTGGGCTTTGATCTCATAATGGTCTTTGGTCCCATAATGGTCTTTGATCACTCACTGGGCTTTGATCTCATAATGGTCTTTGGTCCCATACTGCTTATTATATCATCCGGGTCTTTGATCTCATACTGTTACAGGATACATTTTCTATTTGCCATAAAAGCTTCAGGTTTGTGGGAAATAAGCGCCTGGATGTTTCCGACATGTTGAAAATACAAAGTCATGTCACGGTTCCTCCTCTGTGCCTCTTTGTGAGTGACGTTGGCGGCGAGACACTAATAAAGGTTTGTGAGAGGGAAGGTGTCGGTGCCGGTGTCGGTGTCGGTGCCGGTGCCGGTGTCGGTGTCGGCCACTATCGGATCCATCTGCCAGAAAACACTGGGTCTCTGGCACTTGTGTGGAAAAGGGAGAGTCAGCAGCTGTTGCCAGAGTGAGAGCAGGTCAGAGGAAGAGCAGCAGCCCGATGTTGAACGTCGGCCCGGACCAATAAAAACCAGAGACGGTGTAAATAAGAAGCCGAGGTGACAACAACAACAAAGGAAGTGCAGCAGGGTGAAGTGACCGGGCCAATCTGTGGACGTGAAGGCTAAACTTATCTCATCCCCACATCGAGCCGCAAATAGACATGTGACGCAATCACGGAGGGAACATGAAGCCTGAGGCCTTTGATTTCCTGTTTACCTTTTCCCAGAATCGTTTAGAGCCAAAGAAACAAGATCAACGCTGACAAACGTTAAAATAAAAACTGTGCGCTCGGCGCTTTACGGAGAACTTTCCAAAAATGGTTGTTTACAGAGACGCCTGTGGCCACAAAGAGACATGCGCTCCATAAAAACAAGGTAATCACAACACGACTGAAGCTAGCGGCAACCGGCTAGATGGCTCGCGCGCAACGTCCCGGTCCAGCTACGAGCTAAACACCCGCCATTTTAAAATGTTGGCAATGAAAGCTGGTTTTACACTTTCAAAAGTGGCGTATCGCACCTTTAAAGGGTAAAAATGGTGCTAAGAAAAGGTGAAGCTTGGTGATGACACAGACACACACCGTGTTTTCCCTCTCACACATACATCATCCTGTCACAGGGTGTACGTTTCACTAAACACCTCCAACGGACGCCAACCTTTGACCTTTGACCTTTGACCTTTGACCTTTGACCCCGCCTCTACCTGCTGCTCCGACCTGCAGCAGCTCAGATCTCAGTCGTTTATAAAATCAGCCTGTTTCTGCTAACTGTTGCCTCGAAGTAGCAGTTTGTGATTTCGACGTAGTTCCGTTTATCGACAGCAGATGGCGCTAATGTGCAAAAACACACATCCGGCCCTCGTTTGTTTATCAGGCTCATTCTGCTCACGCTAGCTCTGCTAGCTAGCTTTTTAATTTTCTCCTCTCGTTTCCTTTCAATCTGAAGAGTTGAAATAAAGAGATCTCTTCAAGTCGTCTCTCAAACCGGCCTCTGCCAGAACTCATGATCAGGCTCGGTGGTGGGAGACAGTTTGGGTATGGGATGGCTGCGTGTGTGTGTGTGTGTGTGTGTGTGTGTGTGTGTGTGTGTGTGTGTGTGCTTGTGTGTGTGTGTCGGTGGGGGGGTGAACTATTCCCATCCGAGCTCCTCTCCTGACATTTCACCTGATATGTTGCATCAACGCAATGTGTGAAGTACGCCAGCGCTGTGTAACAGTGTGTGTGTGTGTGTGTGTGTGTGTGTGTGTGTGTGTGTGTGTGTAGACTAAGTATGTGTAGAAAAGAGAAATGTGAGAAAAGACAGGAGGAGAGCTGTCGACAGGAGGAAAAGGGATTCTTACGTTAAGATTGATTGACATTCTGATATTTGGCAGGAAAATCATTTGTTATTGATCGTTCTGAATATTGAACGATAGATTCCAGCCGATACAGCTCCTTTAATCAATGACAGCAGCGCAGGGTCGTTACGAACACCTGTACACACCAGGTGTGCCAGCTCCAGCTGGCTCCGCCCCCCAGGCTCATCGTCACGTTTGATTGACTGACACCTGCTCTGAGGTGAACACCTGACGGGTTGAACACCGTTTGATTGGCGGCTGCTCGGACGTGTTCGTGTTCAACCTCTCGCAGACCAGGAGGTTACCATGGTTACACAGAGGTCACCATGGTTACACAGAGGTTACCATGGTTACACAGAGGTCACCATGGTTACACAGGGGTTACCATGGTTACACAGAGGTCACCATGGTGACACAGAGGTTACCATGGTTACGCAGAGGTTACCATGGTTACGCAGAGGTCACCATGGTGACACAGAGGTCACCATGGTTACACAGAGGTCACCATGGTTACACAGAGGTTACCATGGTTACACAGAGGTCACCATGGTTACGCAGAGGTCACCATGGTGACACAGAGGTCACCATGGTTACACAGAGGTCACCATGGTGACACAGCTGACACAGAGGTCACCATGGTGACCTCTGTGTCACCATGGTGACCTCTGTGTCACCATGGTGACACAGAGGTCACCATGGTGACACAGGTGAGTGCTGTATCACATTTGTCATCTAAATGGACATAACTGTTCTCTCTCTCTCTCTCTCTCTCTCTCTCTCTCTCTCTCTCTCTCTCTCTCTCTCTCTCTCTCTCTCTCTCTCTCTCTCTCTCTCTCTCTCTCTAGAGGTCACCATGGTTACACGGAGGTCACCATGGTTACACAGAGGTCACCATGGTTACACGGAGGTCACCATGGTTACACAGAGGTCACCATGGTTACACGGAGGTCACCATGGTGACACAGAGGTCACCATGGTTACACAGAGGTCACCATAGTTACACAGAGGTCACCATAGTTACACAGAGGTCACCATGGTTACACAGAGGTCACCATGGTTACACGGAGGTTACCATGGTTACACAGAGGTCACCATGGTTACACAGAGGTCACCATGGTTACACAGAGGTCACCATGGTGACACAGAGGTCACCATGGTGACACAGAGGTCACCATGGTTACACAGGTGAGTGCTGTATCACATTTATCATCTAAATGGACATAACTGTTCTCTCTCTCTGACTCTCTCTCTCTCTCTGACTCTCTCTCTCTCTGCCTCTCTCTCTCTGACTCTCTCTCTCTCTCTCTCTGTTTCTGACTCTCTCTCTCTCTCTCTCTCTCTCTCTCTCTCTCTCTCTCTCTCTCTCTCTCTCTCTCTCTCTCTCTCTCTCTCTCTCTCTCTCTCTCTGGGAGCGGACCCAAACACCATCCCCGTGTGTTTGCCGTGTGAAGTGCTGATGTCGGAGGCTGGATCCGCCTCCTGTCTAAGATTAGACTCCGACGTGTTGAGACAGACTGACTCTGTGATCGGACCTCAGCCTCAGTCCTGGTGGATCCATGTTGTTTTCAAGCCTCTGACCTCATGTATACGACTCGTGTACAGAGTTACATCTGGTTTTAAAGCTACAGTACCTACGTCATCCTTACAGCTCGACGGGTGTTTGGTTTGTCCATTCTGGGCTACTGTAAAAACAAGGTGGCGCAACATGGCGCCCTCTAGTGGAGAGGAATGTAAAGGGCTCATTCTGGAGTCAGGATTTGGACGGAGACGTTGTTTGGAATTTGAGTTCCGTGTCGAACATCTGAGCCTGATCCCTGGATCATGTCGCTCCTGGTCCCTGATGATGGAGATGAGATGGATCGACAGTCTGAGTTTCTCTGAATTTGAATCCAGATCCAAACGGCTGCGTCACGCTGGTTTGTTCACGTCAGCGTCGAGCACACGGATGAAACATGCCGACATGCTGCGAAACACGGAGCTCAGATTCCAGGCGCTGAGATTAGAGGAGGCGACAAGAAAATGAGAGGAAGACGGACGGAGGCGTCCGGCTGATCTCCGAGTGGAGTCCTCCGTTTCTACCCGAAGAGATCAAAGGCACAGCTCGGCGAGATCACGACTTTGACGATCAAAGCAATGACAACAACAACTCGTCCTTTGAAAGGATTTATTGCCTCTTCCTCATTGAACTGGTCCAAACTCAGAAGTGTGAGAGCAGAGATCCGACAGTCTGAGTGGAATCAGGGAGAAAGAAGAGGCTGCGTTGTTTTAATATATTCTGACAACAGAATATGAAAATGTAAACACAACACACACAACAACAAAGCATAACAATCAGCCTTGAATCTGAACTCAATGATTCTTGATGTGGTTTGATCACAGAAAAACAAACTGAATTCACAGTAACGTTTGGGACAATTCTTATGTCAAAGTGTAAAGTAAAATAATTCATCACATTGTTTCCTCTGACCGCAGGTTGAGAAAAAGAGCTTTTATCATCTAAAGTCCGCTGAGAAATAAATCATCGAACTGAACGTTTGTTCAGAGTCTGTCAGTGATACATTCAGTCAAAGGAGCAGTCGATTGGCTCGAGGGCACGACGCTCGTTTCCACGAGTCCTTCATTCAGACCTTCATTCCTGCTGACTCAGCTCATTTCTGCAGCGCAAGAAAAGTAAACTGGGATAAGATTCTTTTTCTCCTCCACAGGAAGTTTAAATTGAGTTGGGATTTATTTTTTTCATCCTTGTCTCTGTCAACTTTAGTTGATAAACATGTGATGAAGATTAAATGTATTGATTTAATACATTACTGCATCCTGTGTATTTCTACAATCACACAAACGTAATTTACATTATGTATAATCTCATCACATTGAAGCATCTTTAGGAAACATTCACAGGCTGCTGAATTTCTCTGTGGGAAAAAAACCTTTGCAATGTGACTTTAACTGCTCTGATTTTGGGATTGTGAAGAATCTAATGATAGATATGATCATACAAAGTGCCAATCAAAGAATTCACTCATTCACAGGTGACAAAGAGCACAGCTCTTTCCTTGGCATGTAGTTCTCTGCAGGGCCGACAGGAGGCGCTGTGGCTGTGAGAAGATTTCTATCCAAGCCCTGCTCAGGGAGCCCTCTGGTGGTGAGAGGATGGAAACACAAGAGATGAGCAGCTGCAGCTCAGGACGTCACATGTAGCCCTTTGTTAGCAGAGGCTCCACAGCTCTGATCAGGGTCTACAGGTCTGAGGGATCAGGTCTGAGGTCTGAGGGATCAGGTCTAAGGGATCAGGTCTGAGGTCTGAGGGATCAGGTCTGAGGTCTGAGGGATCAGGTCGGAGGTCTGAGGGATCAGGTCTGACGGATCAGGTCTGAGGTCTGAGGGATCAGGTCTGAGGTCTGACGGATCAGGTCTGAGGGATCAGGTCTGAGGGATCAGGTCTGTGATCTGAGGGATCAGGTCTGAGGGATCAGGTCTGAGGTCTGAGGGATCAGGTCTGAGGTCTGAGGGATCAGGTCTGTGGGAGGAGTTACTGTCGGTGTGATGCACAGGAAGCCACAGACACAGATGCAGGTGAGATGGAAACAGGTGAGGTCTCGGCGGAGGCTTCAGAACCGGATCCAGTTTGTGGCGTTGGGAGGTGGAGATGGAGGCGGAGCCGAGCTGAAACACACACATTCAGGAGGTTTATGGAATATATGCATTCAAAGTAACAACTCGGCCGGAGGCCGTGTAACTCTGACATCACTTCCTGTTTGAGCAACAAAGAATTCAACACACAACCAGAGATCTTCACCTGGCAGGAGCTGAGAAGTCCCCCCAAAGATCTGAGCTCTGGTTCGACTGGACCATCGTGTTGGAGTTACTGGTGTCCAGCTCCAGAAGGCAGCCTGAGAGAGGGGGGGGGGGGGGGGGGGGGGGGGGCCGGGGGGGGGGGGGGAGGGGGAGGGCANNNNGAGAGAGAGAGAGAGACATTGGATTCTCATGTTGCTCCAGAGTTGCAGTGTCAGTGAAGTATCATCTACCTGTCACTGTGTCGCCTGTCTGAGGGACTATGTTGTGATTGGATGAGCTTGATGAAGGGGGTGGGGCTATCTTGCCTCCAGGTGGTGGTGGGAGGAGTCCAAACCCGCCCGAGCTTGGTGGGCGGGGCTTGTCCCTCTTTCTACCTTGCTGGAGAAGGACAGAGGAAAACCTTTCTTCTTCTGGTGTTTTTCACAAACGGACGAGAACTTTTCTTTTCTTTTGACTCTGATGAAAAACCTCCCTCACCCCGATGTTGAGGGTGATGGTCTGTCCCTCCTTGAAACCCAAGTCCAGTTTAGGCGCCGAATCCCCGAGACGAGCACTTTGACTGAGCTCAGTCTCCTGTTTCACCCATCTACACACACACACACACACACACACACACACACACACAGGGCTTTAACATCCGTCCCACAGAAGCAGCTCACACACAGAGCAGCTCTCACTTGAAATGATCCTGCAGAGCCACGTTGAAGTCGAAGGCGTCTCCTCGGTCCCCGAAGCCGACTCCGATGAAAGCGCTGCGACCTGAGGACCAGACGCCAACATGAACCACTTCCTGTCAAACAACATCCGGATCCAGAAGCCTCCGAGGGTTCGCTCATCCTCACCGTTGTCGTCCTGTATCCGCAGGACAAAGTAGCGGCTGGAGTCGCTGACCGTCTCCACGGTGACGCCCGGATACTCCTTCACCGGCGCCTGGGCAAACAGCTCACCTGCAGGAGCACGGGTCAGAGTCAACATCTACAGCTGTGGAACCAACAGAAGACACGGGGACCTTTAATAATCCAGAGGCTCCGACCTGAGACTTTGTCCTCCAGTTTGATAAAAGCCACTTTGCCCTTGGCTGTGATCCTCATCCGCCCAGACCAGTCCGGAGAGTCCAGCTTCCAGTCAGCGGCTCTGCACAGACCAGTTCACCAGAGAGGTTAGTCAGAGACTTAAAGGTGCATGCAGCGTGTGTGTGTGTATGTGTGTGTGTGTGTGTGTGTGCTCGCTACTGGGCCTTGGAGACATCTCTAGCTAGCTCGTAAAGGACGTAATGGGTCTGAGATGTAGTCCCCAGGGTCGAACCACCACCGTCTCCATCCGCCTGTCCTCTCGTTTAACCACTCGTTAGCGTCCACCGTTCGTTAGCGCCACAAAAGCATCAAAATCCAAATATGGTCTTTCTACTGACGGATTTCACACTGTATAATAAAACGTTTACATCTCGAACAGGAAGTGTTAGCATCATCCTAACTTACATACATTCCTGTTTATGGTCTAATTCCTGTAGCACAGTAGTCTGGGATGTTATAGCACATTTATAATTTATATTGCACATGACTTCTGTGGGATTTGCATCATTGGACATAATATAAAAAGAAATTCCTTCCAGTGACTTCGACAGAAAT
>JAFBJT010014871.1:8647-19967 GCA_016785325.1 Chascanopsetta lugubris | reverse complement strand
ACACTTTTTAAAAACCACTACATTATTATGTAATCAAATTCAAAACGAAATATTTCTCCTAAATCGCACATCTTTTAAAGGTGCAGTGTGCAAGATGTCAGTCATTTTTGTCAGCTCTAAAAAATATTACAAAACAATTACACTCTGACGTCTAATGAATTTATAATCACATGAATGTTTAATTGTTTTCCCCCATTACCCTTGAATGAGCCCATTAATGTATATTTACATGAAGAGGGGGCGTCCTCTCTACGGGAGCCGCCATCTTTTTACAGCAGCCCAGAGTGGACAGTTTTATCGTCAACTGAAGTCGACCATAGGTTCTCCTGCATGTTCAGAAGGGTGGTGGATACAACCTGCAACTTCACCTCTAGATGTCACCAAATCTTACACGCTGCACCTTTAGATGAGCCCATTAATGTATATTTACATGAGAAGAGGGGGGCGGGGGTTGGTGCTGCTGCCATGAGGTAGGCCAGAGTGGACATACTTTTGACAACTTAGGGATGCTGCTATTGGTTCTCCTGCATATTGGGGGGGGGGGGGGTTTGATGGGCTGGACACAACATGCAACTTCACCTCTACACGTCACCAAAGCTTCCACACTGCACCTTTAACGTTTGCGTCCTGCGAATGTGCAATCAAAGGAAGTGCATTCAGGGAAAAAAAAAGGATTTTAGTGGCTAAATAGTTCCCATAGAAGAGAGAGAGAGAGAGAGAGGGAGAGACGGGGGGCTGCGTGGTGCAGCAGCAGCAGCAGCCGCAGCAGCAGCAGCAGCGTGGTGGTGGTGGTGGTGGTGGTAGTGACGGCAGAGGGAGAACCGGCTGGACAGATTTGCCTTCACGCCTGATCAGCTCCTGGAGAGCGCGGCTGTGTGGGCAGGGAACGGCCGCACCTGGCCCGGCCGCCGCAGCCCCGTCTCCTTTTATTGACAGCCTGATAAGCAGGGAGCAGGCCGTGCGGTTTCCAGCGCGCGCGTCGAGCACCCTGCTGCGTTGCACAGTACCGAGGCCCCTCTTAATGGCCGCTCCTCGGAATAATGCCCCCGTCCCCACCCCACCCCACCCCACTCTCCGCCCCCCCCGCCCCCCCAGACGAACGCAGCCAGGCCCCCCCACCACCACCCCCTCGACCGGCCCGTATACCTGCGCTGCCCCGGTCCCACTTCCTGGGAGACGGGCTGGCGGAGCCGTTGCCCCCGTTTACTCAGCGTCTTGTTCAAATTGACACACACATCAGCCACGGTGAAATAAAGGATTCGCAGGCTTTTAGTCCGCCCTAGTTAAAAAAAAAAAAAAAAAAGGAGGGGGGGGGGTGCAGCTAAGGCCTGTGGTTACAGAGTAGTGGATGACAACTTTATGGGCTGGAGGAATAAAAAAAGAAAAGAGGTTTTAGTGCGGACAGTTACAAATGGAAACAAATGACATGTGTGTTTATGATGACGTGTGCCGCTTCCCTTCAGACATAATGTGCCTGGGTGTGTCTTTAACTGCTTCACTGTGAGAGAGGGTGTACTGTTTGTGGCATGATGCACCTGGACACCTAAAAAAACATATATATATATACATATATATATATATATATATATATATATATATGTCTGTATATATATCATTGCAGGTCAGCTGATGGTGTTTATGGGAAGCTGGAAATGAACTCTCAGAATCCATCATGATGATCTGATGGTGGTGATGATGTAATTAGTAACTCCAAGCGTCATCACCCCCACTGTGTCCAAAATATCTACTCCATCCAAAATACCCTTGGGTCATATGTAAACAAATGTTTACATAATGAAATGTGTGTGAAAGTTTCTGGATCATCTCAGAGAAGCTTTTCTTTTTTCTTTTTTTGTGTGCAATTTTAGAAACTGAAAAAAATACTTTTACATGTTTTAACAATCCGAGATGCCCACGTGCTCTTCATCATATAATTGTACATCCATATAATCTTCTCCAGTGATCATAGACACAAGTCAAACTACACAGGAGAGAAAACTAGTTCACCGTCCATCCCTGGGATTATGGGATAGAGTAGTTTGAGTAAGGTTCGTGAGTTTAAGTTAAAATACATGTGAAGTAAAAATACAATTAAATAACCACGTGCATGTGGCCCCCTGCAGTCAAGCGCTACACGTCAGTCCCCCACGCGCACGCACACACACACACACACACACACACACACACACACACACACACACACACACACACACACACACACAGTCCACGTCCACTCCTACAGTAAACAGGCTCCACATGGACGCTATCTTTGTGCCACTTCACCGTTTTGCGCGCTGCGTCCCATCCAAGGTGTGACGTCGACCCGTCGCTCCAGCCAATCACTGCCAACTCCGGCGTGATGCTAAAGGGAAAGTTGCTGGTAAGAGCCGCAGCTTTTTTCCCCCCACCACTCGCATTGACATTTCCACTCAGCGACGGATCCAAAGGTAGATAAGAGTTAAAAAAAATAAAATAAATCAGGACCTATACCTTTTTGGCGGAGGAGAGATCCGAGGGCGGAAGGGAAGAAGGGAGGAAGCGACTTTTTACGCACGGGATTGCGCCGCTCATTCGGTGAGTTTGGACGAACTGCGTCGGATTTCCACAACCTGTCCTCACTTAATAACTCCTCGCACACACAGGCGAGTCACCTCGGTGTCTTTTGGACGCATTTAAAGCGTGTTTTGCTGACACACACACACACACACACGATCCATGTGTGTGTGTTTCACGGTCCACGTCGTGGAACGCACTCACGTTTCCCCCCCAGTAAATTTAGCGCAAACGCCTGTAAATCTATTCAGCCATCCACCACTGTGCGGTGGGCATGACGCCGTCCACCTGCGGACTGAAACCGTGCTTTATTCCGCCCTGTCTTCGTGGTCCACGTGCTGCTTCTCTCTGGACACACGTTTCTTCTGTAGATCTCTGGCTGTTGAGTTTGAAAGTCACTCTTCGTTTTGTAAAATGTTGTTTCCACGTTTTGACAGTAACTTGCAAAAAAACCAACAAAAAAAACCCCCAAAAAGTGCAGGATGCCTGTGGGCGTGGATGAGAAATGACACGTGCGCCTTGAGGGCTTCTCACATTTGTTTATAGTCCGTGTTTATTTAGCTCAAATCTGGGCCTATAGGAGTTATTACCCAGGTTGTGTTTATACCTTTTTATATGTCATCGGTTTAGAATACACTCCCACATCTGTCGTCACCCACCACCTTTTGTTGTAGATTTGAGGGGAATCCTGCTGAAGTGAAAGTTTGAGGGTCCAGACAGTGGCTGCACGGAGCCTCCTGTGTGTTTGGTCTCAGGGTTTCTCGCCGTCACGGTTTCCAAGTTACGCCGTGACACCATTAGCCCCGGTGTTTACCTCAGCCTTCAGCCTTTTGCCAGGAGAGGGCTTCTCTGACCTGAGGACAGCAGATCCCACGTCAGACCCTCTCCTCGGGTACTCGCCTCCCTCAGACACCTCCAGGATCTTTAGAGTAGGCGGATCTTTACAATTGGCTGAAACGGCCTTTTAAAACGTCAACTGTTTGAATAGAGTGAGTTATTTTGGAATTTTTTGTTTATTTTTTTATTTTTTTCAAAGCAGGTGGTTTTGTGATTTGGGTCCTTAAAAGAGGAATAACAACATTGCAGAAACTTTTTAAAAAGATTTTATTCTATGACGAAATAATGTGGAATTTTTGATCATGTTTCTTTAATTCCAATGAATGTGCTGAGAAATGACTCGACACTGACACTTGCGTGGGACTGCATGCGCACGTTATTCGAAAGCGCACGCGATTGTTCAATTCATACAAATAAAACACCAAGAAATTGAGAGAAAAACAAAAGAAGGCAAATTCATGCAAATTCCAAAAATAATGAATGTCAATGAGGAAGTAATGAATGTCTTTACAAATGTGACCGTGCGAGGCTGTTTGATGGATGTCAGGTCACTGCAACGAGAATGTAGGTCGAGACGAACACTGACACATAATAACATTAATCATAAAAACAACAACAACAATAATAATAATAATAACAATTACAATAACAATAACAATAATAATAATAATAACATAATAATAATAATAGTAATAATAATGGTAATAATAATAATAATAACTATATAAATAACGATAGTAAAAATAGGCTATATATAAATATGAAAATATTTTTAAAACATTTCTTCTTCGTCTTCTTCTGTCTCTTCTTCTCCTCCTCCTCCTTATTATTATTATTTACATCATACTGATTTTTACACCAGCCCTAAACACACATCACATAACTATGAGTTATTATTACACTATAATATTTATTTTAGTTTTTAATTTTTTAATTTTTTAGTTAAAAAAAATATCTAACCGTTGCCAGTTAAGAATTAAAAAAAATGAACTAATAATGTACTGAGGTTATTAATGATACTTAACTGTCAGTAACATGTCAGTATATGGTGATACTGTGTGTGTGTGTGTGTGTGTGTGTGTGTGTGTGTGTGTGTGTGTGTGTGTGTGTGTGTGTGTGTTTATTCAGCAGTGCATGTGTAAAACAGGTGTTTTGAAAAAGTGGGGCCTGTAAATGATCCGTTGTAATGAGCAGCGGGTAGAGTTGGGATTAGTGGGAGGTGATAATGAACAGGCACCGTTTAAAAAACACAACAAACAGGTTTTACTGTTGTTTCCTCCTCAGGTCAGAGCTCAACTCTGCCTTCACCTTCTCCACCGAAAACACAATAACAACAACAGCAAAGCGACACAAATAAACATGCTCCAGTTTTTACCTCCGTGTGTTTATCAGCCTATTTACAACGGTGCAGCAATATTGTACGATTTTGCAGCGGAGCTTCCCCCACATTAGTAAAGTGTGACCTCCAGTGAGGGATCATCACACATAACCAATGAATACAAATGAATTAAATGGAGGGATGGAGGGGGGGGGGGTCAAGAAAACTTCATTGGAATCATTCCAACAGTTTTATGAACTTATGGAGATATATATAGAAACAAATCTCTGACCCTAAAGACTTCATGTAAATCCACAATAAAACCCCTCCACTCATCCAGACTTCCAGTCCAAAAACAATGCCACTGTTTTGAACCGCTGCCCCCGCACTCCCACCATGTTTTTTCCCCCTCTCTTTTCATTGCTTTCTTTCTTTTTTTGTTGTATTTAAAGGTTTCTACAAAGGTACAATGCAGCTCAGGGGGAAAATAGCGACCAGATTAGGCTTTCTTTTCAAGGCCCCTGACATTAGTTGCTGCTTATCCGAATTGGGCTAATTGCTTTTCCAGCATGGGCATATCACTTTTGATTATTTATTTATTCGTTTTCTCCAGGAAGTCCACAATAATCCAGACTTAACTTCCCCCAAACAAACAAATTGTCAACTTTAAAAAACAAAAAAACAAAAACAAACATACTGTGTCTTCTAAAGCGTCCTGGCTAAAGCTGCTTTAAACAGAAATCTCCCGAGAGTGGAGACAACGAAATAAATAGCTTCTGGAGCGGATTTACATCTTAAACCAAAGAAATCAATAACCTGCCCGAGTATTAAGAAAACTACTTGACACACTCATCGGGGAATGTGTTTTGCTGTGAACAGGCAGGTTTAGTGGTGTGAATTTCCCGAGTTGCCGTGCGTTTGCATGACAAAGGCGACGAATAAGAGCAGAGGAGAGTTTTTTAATGTATCATAGAGGACATGCAGGCGAGTACTGTTTGTTTGTTGTTTGGAGCGGATGTGCGTAATCTGTGCCATCGCGAGGTTTCGTATGGAAAACCTTGTTTTTAAATCACTTTTTTTTTAAAAGGTGTTTTACACGAGTCTTACACTAATGCAGTGCACAGTGGACAGGCGCAGCTGCCAGGGCCACATGCACGAGTCCGCATGGTGGAATGAACGCCGCAGAAGTTCAGATGTCTGTAGTTTTCACGCGTGGGCCGGACACACCTTCAGCCTGTAGGAGCCAAAAAGACCGATTTCCAGTGAAAACTCCGCTGATCCTTTTATTTGGAGTCTTTGTTTAGTTTTAACTTGTGCACCCTTGCTGAGCTGTACAGTAGAATGACAAGAGGGTGTGACCTGCAGAGGAGAAGTGGGTGCTTATGGTCCACACACACACAACACACACACACACACACACACACACAGTTGATACAGACTGGTACCATTCACTGTATAAGGGCCCGGGCCACCAGTCCGAGTGCGCGCAGAAACAAACAGGAAGGAGAAACAGATGAATGTGCTCGTTTAGTCTCCGGGTTGTTTGATGGAGGAGCAGTGGCCGGAGTGTTGTTCCTCTCCGCGGGACCCTCGGTGACAGTTTGAGCCGCTCCTCTCAGCTCATTATCTCGCAGGCCCACTGAGGGCCCCATTCAGGCCGGGCAACCAGCCCCCCCCCCCTCCCACCACCCCCAACTCTCTCTCTCTCTTTCTCTCCCCCCCCCCCCCCCCCACTCTCTCTCTCTCTCTCTCTCTCTCTCTCTCTCTCTCTCTCTCTCTCTCTCTCTCTGGCAGAGTCGTTTGTCTACTCATTGAACCCACAATCAGGAATGCGATGGTTGTTAGGGAGCCCTCTTTCACCTCCGAAGTGTTTTATTGATGAGCCACGAGTTCTACTTTTTTTCTCATGTCAAAGAAAGTCAAGTGTAGGCCTCCATGACTTCATTTCATGGCCCCCATCTTTCAAAAAGAACCTCTCTCTCTCTCTCTCTCTCTCTCTCTGTCCGCCTCCCTCCCCCTGCTTATGCCCCCCCTCCTTTTCCATTTTCTGCCTTGCTTTGGTTTCCCCTTACACATAAACTCTCTCTCTCTCTCTCTCTCTCTCTCTCTCTCTCTCTCTCTCTCCCAACCCCATTCTTCCCCTCCCTCCTTTACAGGGAGTAAAACGCCGGGGCTTCTTCCTCATTGCCGGGTCCCCTGCTTCTCAAAGGGCCCGGGTGTGTGCTCCAGAAACCGGACCCAGAGGGGTTGCTTTTGGGTGCGTTGAGGTGTGCGTAAATAGCCAGTCATTCAGCGACCAGTGCGGGGTTTGTCTTTTTTTATTCCACGGAGCGTGTGGCCATGGCTACACAGTCATTTGCTTGACTTTATTTACGCGTGCTATTTGCTGTCAGGTCGCAGGGGGAGTGACGTTTCCATAAAATGCAGCCGAGCTTGGCCTAAAGGCTGCGCACTTTTACGCACGGCGGCCTTGTTGACAGGAGGGGGGTGGGTGGGTGGGTGGGTGGGGGGGGTGATACCCAAAAAGAATCAACAAAAGCACGTGGTGGACAAAACTGACTGGAGTGGAACAGTAAAAAGGCGCAACATTATTTCAACGCCATTTAATTACGATGTTTCCACGTGGCACCAAATCTCACTTCCCCAAACTTCAACATCTCCCTGTTGTATTTATTTTTGATTGGCCTGTACCTTTAAATCATCCATTTCAAAACAAAACATTTGATAATTTTTTCATCAATTCATGTGGACCTGCCTAAGGCTGATGTTGTTGTTGTTGTTGTTGTTGTGTGGACACGTTGGACAAAACAAAACAAACGGTGCACAACATGTGCCCCCAAACTTTTTATTTTTTGTGTCTTTGCGCACGTCCCTGTGCCATCATTGCGCGTAATTTCTCATCAGTGGCCTGTGCGGTTATCCGGGTTCTGGCGTTCGAGCGCATGCAGCGCTGCTTCTCTCTCCCTCTCCACCACAGCTGCAGCCTCAGGTCAGGGCTGAACATGCCTCTAACCCCCCCCCCCCCCCCCCCCCCCCCCCCCCCCCCTCTCTCTCTCTCTCTCTCTCTCTCTCTCTCTCTCACTCTCTCTCCCTCCCTCCCTCTTTGCGCGGAGCCGATTCAGCCTGAAGAAAAGAGCCAGTGCGTCCAATGGAGGCATTTCCAAAGGCTCCTGCAACTGGGGCAATATTCAGCAGGGGTATTTGCATGCGTGGGCTGATTAGTGGGTTGGGGAAGACGTCTCTCTCTCTCTCTCTCTCTCTCTCTCTCTCTCTCTCGCTCACACACACACTCTCACTCACTCACTCTCTCTCTGTGTCGCTGTGGCTCGGCCCCGTTTCCCGCTTTGGCTGTGGCGCAGGGGGAAGTGTTTATATGGAGGATGATGACAGAGGTCGGGTCGCGCTAATGGGCCAGTGAAGAGCGGCGGAGGAGAGCGAGGCGATGCGAGTGAGCGCGCACGCGCACGCGCGCACGGGCACACACACACACACACACACACACACACACACACAGGGTGCGGACTATACGCAGGAACACATACATTAATACACTTGTTCCATCACCAATCAGCATAGGTGTGCTCCTCCTCCTCCTCCTTCCCCCACCACCACTCCCCCTCCCTCCCTCCCTCCCTCCCTCCTCCCCCCATCCCTCCCTCCCCCCTTCCCTCTCTCTCTATCTCTCTCTCTCTCTCTCTCTCTCTCTCTCTTCCTCCACTCTCTCCCGCTCCGACTCGCTCATTCGCTCGCTCACACGCCAGCGCACATCCTCCGCCAAACTCCGTGCGTCCTGACATCTGAGTTCACTGTCAATCTCTGTCTCCTTCGCAGGGATATCCTCTCCGTCTCCGCCGCCGCCGCCGCCGCCACCGAAGAGGACCACTGGAAACTAATTTTTTTTGCGCCCCTCTCTCCTCCAAACTTCCCGAGAGAGAGAGAGAGAGAGAGTAAGAGAGAGAGAGAGAGAGAGCGAGAGAGAGAGAGAAAGCGAGGGAGAGAGAGAGAGAGGGAGAGAGACTGATCCTGGCTGGTTGGCTTCCCCCCCCCCAACCCCCCTTCTTCTTGTAATATCCCTTTTTTTCCTGTGTGGTGTGGACAGAAGCAGGCTGTATAAACTATAGCCTGTAGTTTACACGGGACTTTGACAGCGACGCAGGATGCCCCAAAAAGGTGAGACCCCGAACAAAAGTTTGTCTGTATTGCCAAATTATTATTATTATTATTATTGTTATTATTATTATTACTATTATTATTATTGTTGTTGTTATTATTATTGTTATTGTTGTTGTTGTTGTTGTTGTTGACGTATAGGTTGAGGGTCAGTGGTGAGGCTCTCACGGCTGCGCCTCCTACTCGTTTTACGCACAGCGCGTAAAAAGTCCTCAGCGCCTCTCCGCTTAGTTTCATTCATTTATTTGTCATCTCCCTCTTCGTGGTTATTAGCACTGGTGCTGATATTATTGTTATTGTTATGGTTATTGTTGGCGTCGTCGTGCGCACAGGCCCGCTGATATCTCGGTGCACATGTGTGACAGGCAAAGGGTAGAAAGTCACGTTGGGCCAGGACAGTGATGGAGAATGAGGCGCAATGACCCGTTGAGGAAACGTGTCGGATTGATTCATGCAGACGTCACCCGAGCGCCTTATCTGCTCCTCACTGCAACCACAGGCTCCTCCGTCAGGCTCCGTGCTGAGGATGGAGGCCCCGGTTTATTATTATTATTATTATTATTATTATTATTATTATTATAATATTTTTTTTTTTTTAGCAAATTGTTTGTTTGTGTGTCTGAGAAAATCCAACGTCCACTTAGTTGAATCTCCCCGTGCTGCCTCATCCACGGTCCATGGCGAGTTCAACCACTTTTATTATTATTTTTTTTACCAACTGCTGAACTCAGGTGAAGTCTTCATGCGCAGGAAAGTCAGTCAGAAAAACAGTGTCAATTAGGATCAAGAATAATTTCATTGATGTTTTGAAAATAATGTGAGGACACAAACGTGCTGCTGCTGATGCATTAATTTGCCAAAACATTTTGGGGGGAATTGCAAGATTAAACAAATGTGCACAAATTGTAGGATTGTGAGGATTTATTTAGAAATTTAAAATGTACATTTACTACAATTAAATTAAAAACAATTAAATGAATCAAGTTTATAATTTCAAATTAGATTAACCCTGTTAGCCAAACCCCTGACAATGATTTCTAAACCACATTTACTCGGTAAAATGCAGAGCAATTTTTTACATTCGATTTTTTTTTTATATGACCTCGTGGATATTTTTTTATTTCCTGTCCTCCTTCACTTTGGGCCACTCACTGTTTTCCTGCCTGTGAGTTTTACATTGACGCCCGCAGGATCCAGAGGAGGCAGAATAAGCATGTTTGAATTAAGACATTGTTGTTGGGGATTACTAAAGGAAAAGAAATGCAGATTAGATCCCAGTTAACCTCAGTAACAACAACGTTTGAGCTTTCGCCCTAAAATAAATGATTAACCACTCTGGACCTTTGCAGGGCTCAGAGCTACTGTTGGTGCTGCACTCACACACACTCACTCTCACACACTCTCTCTCTCTCACTCTCTCTCTCTCTTTCTCTCTCTCTCTCACACACACACACACGCGCACACATTCACTGGTTTTTAGTAAATATCAATAACCCCAATTCTACCTTAAACAAAGCCAATAAATATATGAGTAATCTATAATTCAATGCATGTCCCCCATGCAGAGCTAAAGAGGCTAACTCGGGCTGTGTGCAGGGCCAGTGTGATGGAATCTGAATTTGATTAATGACCCACAGCTACAGTGTGAAGGCCTGAACTCTCTCTCTCTCTCTCTGTGTGTGTGTGGATACATTACGCACACATGCGTAAATCAGAGTAAAACATTCTGTGTGTTACATTTTGGCACATCAGGTCATTTCTGCCGTGCACAAGTTTGCACAGAGCGAGAGCGAAAATGGAAAACTTGAGACTCTCTCCCTGCCTTGGCCCCCTTTTTATCTGTCCCCCCCTTTTCAATGGGCTCCTTTAATGCATTTGTCTTTTCCAATTGAGCGCCCTACTGCGCTGTTGTGCCTTTAAAAACCCCGCTTTACAAGGCGCACCACCACCAGCAGCAGCAGCAGCAACAACATCACCGGCAAATATTTATAACGAGAAATTACTTCTTCTTTTTTTGGGGGGGGGGGATTCTCAGTGAAAGAAGAGAAAACATAAAGAAAAGAAAAGAGAGGAGAGGGAAGAAGGGAGAAAGAGAAAAAAAAAACAGAAAGAAAGCAGCGCCAAACAAAACCCCCACATTCACGCACTGGCGGCACCGGGGTCACGGTCGTAGTGTGTGTGTCTGTGACTGTGTGCGCGCGCGCGCGCGCGTGTATGTGTATGTGTGTGTGAGTGAATGGTCCCGGAGGGGGTGGATGAATGCCTCCGGCTCTTTGTATTAATCTGAACTTGTTGGTGTGTTTAGTGGAGGAGCTGTGTGTTTCTAGGCGCAGAGGCCGAGTTTGTGCCCCGGGTCTGAGGTGGATGCATGGAGGCAGGGAAGGGGAAAAAGAGCGAGAGAGAGAGAGAGAGAGAGAGAGAGAGAGAGAGGGGAGAGAGAGA
>JAFBJT010014801.1:26916-52762 GCA_016785325.1 Chascanopsetta lugubris | reverse complement strand
GTTAGCCACCGTTAGCTCCATTAGCTCCGTTAGCTCCCGTCAGTCCACCTCGTGCAGGTAAAGCTGCTGTCACGTGTCTGTCAGCTCCCTGTGCTCCTCCATCAGCTGCTACAGGTTCCCCTCAACTCTCTCTGTTGTACAGATCCGCAACATCACCGTGAGAAGTTGCTTCTGTGGCTCCTCTGTGATGCTAATGCTAACGTAACACGTGTCCGCCATCTTCCTCTTCTTCCCCCGACGCTGTTGATACAAACCACACGGCTGCACGGTCCAAATACACAGTGACGCAATATTTACGGAGCGATCGGTGCAAGAGGAAGCACCGTTTTTACTTGGTTCGTTCCTGTGTTTACATCGAGGCTACTCACAACAGGAGGACACACCGGATGTTGTTCTTCTCCATCTTCCGGGTTGTGGCTGGCAAACCAGGTTAAAGACTTATGTCGCCCTCCAGTGGACTAGAGTGTACATCACAGCGAAAACACCAGAATTAAATTGTAATTCAAAATAACTATAATTTTGTATTTTGTCTTGTCCAAAAAAGAGCGAGTAAAATGATATTCAGTCAAATCGATAGTACATATCATTTATTATTCAAAATTGGATAAATCTCTCATGATTGATCAAGGGATGATTATCTGTTAGAATACCATTATCACTCCACTAGAGGGAGCAACCTGAACCTACAACCAACTTACAACCTTTTGTGACAGTGAACTTTGAAAGAAGAGTGGACTTGAACCAGAAACAAAATGATTTTGCTGCCACTTGTCAACCCACTGTGCCACCATGTCTCTGTACTGTCAACAGCTTTTCTTTTGTCTCACACGCTACAACGGAAGTGCTGTTTATATCCTCTTATTTCCTCTGAGTTGCAAATGGGCCTAAATGCTGTATACTCTGTGTGCAACACATCAGAATTGATCTGTGTTTACTGCATTGTCCCTGTCCCTGACACAAATGAAATAAATAAGTGTCGGCAGTGTTGGTAGAATCACTTCCTGCTCCGTCTGTGTGCTGACTTTTACATTTCAGTGTGTTTGTGTTTGTCGCTCCTTTATGAGCAGGAAGCACCTGATGCTCTGCTGGAGGAGGGATGTGATGGTCGAGACGAAGCTGTGGTGGCTCCTGTTTGACACACACACACACACACACACGACTGAAACACTTTAATTCATCATAAACAACATGATGGAACCATCGACTTCATCTGTTGAGAACAAGCTGCTGAAGACACAAAGATACCTCAGACTGTCCACCCCTGTCTCTGAGTGTTTACATGTACTGATGCTGTTTGTTATGGGACGGAACGTCGATCAACTCTCTTAGTTCACGGACACATGCGATGTGAAAGAGGGTGAAATGAGTGAAACGTGACGTCATAGTGTCCGTGCTCCTCCACGAGCTGCAGCAGGTTCCTCACTGAACTCTCTGTTGATCAGCTTCCGTGGCTTCTGTGCTCCACGGTGGATCCTCTGCCATGCTAAGATGCGATGCTAAGCTAATGTAGCATGTTGTAACTTACTCTCCTCCCCCCGACGCAGCGGATGCAAAGCACACGGCTACAGAGTCCAAATAAACTACTAAAGACATTTACGGACGATTAGTAGCAGCACAAACACGGTTTACTGTGTTTATATTTACCCGCTTCAACCAAAGGGAAGGGACACCGGATGTACTTCTTCTTCTGGTGGGATTGTGGCAAACTCGCTTTACGACACCGCCCTCCAGTGGACTGGATTGTACGTCACAACAAAAACATTTAGATACAGTGTAATTTAGAACTCGTATTTACACGATTCTACTCCGCACGATTCAATTTTTAGAGACAGAGAGTTTGAAAGGTTCCATACACAAACACCGAGGCTCCGCCCGGACATCGTACCAAGCTGTATTTGCACCAGCAACCACCCACAACAATTCAAAGACGTGCCACAAACCACTGCACTTCCGTGTCTCGGTGACGTCACTCTCTCCTGGCAAGTCGATCTCATGTTTTGGTCCCGAGACTTTTAAGAAGTTCCAGACAACGATGAGATTTGAAGAGTGGGACCAATCAACATCATCAAGTCCCACTTATTTTAAATGTATGTCCTGAATAGAGTAATGAACATTTATCTCAAATATTCCTGAACCATATTGACGATGTAAAACTAATTTCAAATATCGATATTACAAAGACTTTCATGTAATATTTTCATATACATAGAGATAGGTCTTATGGATAAGTATTGATTATATATTCAATAATAATTTGCATGATATCATTTGATCATAGATGCAGGAGCATTGCTTGCCTCAGCTTGTGCCTTTTCCCTTCAGACTTCTGTCTACACACACACACTTTCCATACATTAGCCAGACTATTGAAAGTCAGCACATGTAATTAAAGTGTCTGCCAACATTTTATTGCTGATATGTAGAGTCAGCGACAGACACGTGCTACACTCATGTCTTATCCCAGTTTGTCCCAGGGATTGAACAATCCAAGGTGAGGCTCAGCTCCTCATTGCCACACCTCGCGTCTATCCCGTGCAACCTGCAACTTCACCACAAGATGTCACTAAATGCTATGTACTGCAGTTTCAAGAGTTGTGTATGGTTTGGTACTTTCCAGCAGTTACTGCAGAATAATCCCTTGACATCAGTGAGACCTCATCAGACAGTTGTATTATAGGACTTTAGAACACTTGAGAGTTAGATGTTTGGTGTGGATGGAAAACCGTGTTCATACCTGGTTTATCTGCAGAGAAGTTTTTATATTTCTTTATTAAAGAATGTCCTATTTTTGAATAAGTGTTCATGTGTGTATAACCTCTTATGGGTTTGGTTGTGATTGACTAAACCGCAAGTTTAAGTTGAAGATGCCAAAGAAAAAACAAACACGTTTTAGACTTTTTTTGAACAATGTTTTTTTTATTTTTTTTAACTTTTTTTTCTTTAAAAAAATGACGAGGTCCAAATGTTTTGGATCCGTCGCCCTCATCCCATGTTCCCCAGCCGGCCAGCTTGACTCTGAAGCAACCAGCAAAGAAAAATAGTCATATGGACAATTGATATTATACACCCCATATACAGCAATACATAGTGGTCTACCATAATGTTACCAATAATACGCAACCTCCAATGAGGCTTCAATTCAAGCTGTTGCCATTGATATGGTTCATCTCAACAGCAACTGTCAACCAATGACGATTGGTTAATTCTTTTTTTTTTTTTTTTTTGTGGGCGGGGTTCGGGTTTCCGCGCTGAGACGGCCACCACCTGCTGCCTATACTTTTTCATGCCATCAGCTGCTCAGCTGATTAATGTAACATGTGGTGGTGTCCGCTCAGCCTCACTGCACAGCACCCAGTTTTGGCCACCGACCCAAGCGCCCCGTTTGAACCAATCAGATTCAGCATAAGTGCAAAGTTAAGGAGGCACTGACACACACTGAGTAAACGCCAGCCACGGTCGCTCAACAGCTCACCTGTCAAATCCGTTTCTGAGGGTTAAATTGATTTCTCTCCAGTGATCTACAGTGTTCAGTTGGTTACCATTAAACGGCCGGGGTTTTGCTGATGCAACTTAGTTAACAGTAGCATTCGCAGCTGCACGAGTCGAGCAGAGGGGGTGCATTCCCTCTCTGTCAGTAGAGACCGGTGACAGCGCCAGCGACCCATGTTTTGATTCTGTCTCCATCACTACCTCTCTTCTACTGATGTTAGCATGCTAACCAGCTAGCCCAGGTAAAGCCCGGCACGCCTCGTCCCGCCGCTCTGGCATCCGGTCGGCCACGAGGAAGACGAGCTTCCATGGGGCGGGACTGGTGCGCGCACAGCTGCTAATGCCAATGCTGGCAGTCGAGCGGTAGCACAAGGTGCACATAGCCCTTTGACTTTGTTGTAATGCAGTTTTGGGTCATGTCCTTTGGAGTAACTTTTCACAATTTAGAATATAAATCCCTGTAGAATTCAAACGTCCACTTCAGTCACACCACAATCAAGTTCCTTGTTTCCTTCTTATTCAACTCCCCCTGCAGTCGGTAACAGCCAGTGAGAGAGAGGTGTGTAAATGTGTGTGTGTGTGTGTGTGTGTATGTGCCAGTGACCCCTGCAGTGATAGAGACAGCATAGAGAAGTTTCTGTATGTGCGTGAAATAAAAACAGCCTGTACACAGTGTGAGCGAGTGAGAGTCCATCCGTGTGCCGGGCTACAAACACGACTCCCAGTGCAGCTGCAGGTCCGTACTGTCCAGAAAATCGGCAGAGAAGACGCTCGGCGGAGTGTGCGGCGCCAGCGGGGCCAGACTCGTCCCGCCATCTCCCTCGCCGACTCCACCCTCTCCTCTGCCGCCCACTCCGTTGCCGGCGCTCCCTCCGCCGGCGCTCCCCACCATGGAGATGTCCAGCCAGTCCATGCTGTCCAAGGTGGGGTCGCCGAAATCCAGCCCCGCGGGATGGGGGGAGAAGCCCAGGTCGGACGTGTCCATGGGGGAGGGCGGGTGGTCCAAGATGCTGGGCGTGCTCAGCATTTGGCTGTGGAGGTCGTCGATCAGCGTCAGGCCGCCGTCAGCCTCGACACCCAGGAGAGGGGCGCCCGTGGTGCTCTCCAGGAAGTCCTCCAGGCGTCCGCCGCCCACGCAGGGCTCTGCCACAGGGAGCTGAGGGGGGACGAGGGGAGAGGTGGGGGTTTGAGGGGAGAGGTGGAGGGGAGAGTGGGGAGTCGCCGGGGAAGGTGGGTTGGAGTGGAGCGGGGCGAGGGAAGGGTCTGGGTTGGACTTGAAGCCGGGGATTTCTGACGGAGCAAAAACAAAAAAAGAACATGAGATCAGAGGTGGAGACGACAGACTTACGATGTCTTGTGCTCGGCGCGAAGAGATGTTTCTTACCTCCGCTCTTCAGGAGGATGTCGAACAGGTCGTCCATCTGCTGACTGTTGATGCCATTCTCCTGCTGACAGAGGAGCACAACACACCTCAGTCAACAGGTAAACAACAAACAAAGAAATGCGCGTCGACAATTCCATTGTCCGTTCTTTGTATTTGCTTATTTCAGTGGATAAAAGACCCAACAGAGAGGGTGTTATCGCGACGTTCACTTCACAGTTGTTCAATTTCATTTGAACGCCGACAAGATTTGATTCACAACGACAACTTTCACGTAAAAGAGACTGTCCCCTGAAACAGCATTTTTGCTCACAATGGAAACCTTTTCACGTGCGCCATCAACAAAAGAAAACGTTCACACACACGCACGCACACACACAGGTAGTAGAAGCAAAGGAATCAGAGTAAAAATGAAGGGAAAGACAGAAAGAGAAGGTTGCTGGAGCAGAGGAGGGGAGAGGTCATGCTGGCAGACATACTTTGGAGCGCTGAGGGAGGGAGGTGTTGGGTTTGGGAGAGGGAGGGGTGAACAGAGTGTGCCGGTCGTAAGGCAGACACACCTCGTCTCTCTGTCAGGATGGAGTGACGAAATGGAAAAAGAGGAGAAACAAGGAGAGACGGTTAAATGAGGAGCAGTGGCGACATGGGGGATGGGGAGTGTGAGGAGCGGAGCGGAGGCTGACTCTACCTTGAGGGATGAGATCAAGCTGCTTTGGCTTTCGCTCTCCGACATGTCGAAGAAAGGCTGCAGGCTGGGAGGAGCCGTGACCGACTGGCTGGGCTGTGGAGCGCCATTGGTGTCCAGGTGGAGTCCCGCCTTCTGTCCCTGCAGGAAAAACACAGGGCAAATCGTGACCCAAAGATCACTGTTGAAGCGGCACAGTTGCTCAGATGACTGAGGTATATGTATATGTGCATAAATAAGCACACATTGAACCATCATACCCTAAATGGCAGATACTAAGCTCTACAGAGAGGAACGCAAAACGTTTAAATTCGGAACAGTATCAAACCAAAGGTGGAGGCATGTGCGTGAAATATTTCAGCTTTTTCTTCCTTTTCCCAATCGACAGTTGGTTGAAATGAATGAACTGTGAGGGCAGTGACCCTCAGTGGCAGGATGATGTCACTGCAGACAGTTCTGTTGCAATTCATTGTTCCATTACCATGAGTTTGGTCAATGCTTTCATCTGCCACTTAGAACATTTGACCAAGTAACTCTTAGCATCAACGAGAATACTAGAGACTATCATTTTTTTAGTATTTTTACTCTTCTTAGACATAATGGAATAAGCCTTTGCTTCCATTACACATTCTGCATCTGGTTCCTACCTTTTTGATTGGTTGGCTCACAGGCTCGGCCTCCACCTGCTCTTTCGATTGGCTCTCGGTGCTGGGGAGTTTACTTGGAGTCGATAACAGCCTCTGAAGATTACACGAAAAGCAGAGTAAGCTACAGCTTAACCTTTCAGTCTCTGTGAGAAACCGCCGTATATCCCTCTATTTACTGTTATCGTACCTGCAGCGTGATACGTCCATTGGTCTTAGCCAATGAGGACACTCCGTTCTGTCCCTCTGTGGGGGGACTGGTGAGCGCGATCAGGTAGTGGTTGCCGTTGCTGTCGGTGACTAATGTGGGCGTGCCGTTGGCCTTGAGGACGTCCAGTGAAATGGCCTGAGTTTGGATCGGAGTTCCGTTCTGTTGGTTGACGAAGACGGGAGCCACCTGCAGAACACAATATATTTTCTTATTTAACTATCGTTGGACAACGGAGTTTCCACACCTTAAACTCAAAATGTGGGTAGCAGACATTAAAGGGGCTGTTTGTAGTTTTGAATGGGTAACACTGTTGTTACCTGCTGCGGAGCGACAGCTGGCGTTTGCTGTTTCTGCTTCTGCTGAACCTTCAGCTGTTTCCTCTGCTGACTTTGGTTTGCCACCAACTTGGGGCTCGTCACTGTCTGGTTCTGCATCTGCACCTGAACCTGCTTCAGCTGGACTTGGTTCTTCTGCTGAGCCTGTTGAACCTGTTGAGCCTGTTTCTGCTGCGTGAGTTTCTGCTGTGCTAACTTCTGCTGGGCCTGCAGCTGTTTCTGTTGGGTTTGCTGGATGATGAGCTGCTGGAGCTGCTGCTGCTGCTGCAGCAGGATCTGAGCTTCTTTCCTTTGCTGCTGCTGTTGTTTTTGAGGAGTCGATTTCACCTCTGCTACTTTCTGCGGTTGAGCCTGAATCTGCGGCTGTTTGGGTGGTGGCTGCTGTTTCTGCTGTTCTGCCTGCAGCCGCTGTATCTGCTGTAGCCGGAGCAGCGTCTCCTGGGAGCACTGCATCGGCTGGGTCAGCCTCTTCGCCTGCGCCTCCTCCGTTACTCCTTCCATTTCTTCCTCAGATTCCACCTCCCTTTTTACCTTCACCACGGTTCCATTAGGGAGAATTGGGGGTTGGATGGCCGAGGCTTTTATTAGAGTCTGAAATTTTACTTCGGGGGAGGTTTTGCTCTTGTCGCTGCCTTCTTTCATCACCACCGCCATCTTGCCCAGCTCCAGCTGAGACCGAAGAGTCTCCACTAGCTTCTGCTTTTGCCTCAACATCTTTGTCAACTCCTCGATTTGTTTATCCTTCTCCTGCAGCATCTGGTCCTTATCCAAAGAGGATGTGTCCATGGTTACACCAGGCAGGGGCTCAGGGCGCTGCATGGAGGCAGCTGAAGACGCAGACTGGCTGCACGAGCTCTGACTCTCCTCTTTGACCTTGGAGTGAGGCAGTGAGAGGGGAGAGACGTTTGATGACTGTTGAGGAGACGAGTGCAGGGTGAGTTGAGTCAGTGGAGAGGCCACCTGAAAGACAACGAATTAAGTGGATGTAAGAGAAAAAAAACAAAAAAAAACGAACAATAATCACAACAATTTGCTTCACACGTCCCAGATCTCACCATTTCTCCGAACATGTCTCCATTACAGCTCGTCTCATCTGGACTCATCCCGGCCAGCGACCTCTCAGACGGGGTGGGTGATACAGGCGGGCTGGAGCTGGTGCTGCCAAAACGCATGACTCTTCCAGGAACCGCATTAGCCAACGAGGATAGATCCAATTTAAACCCGCCCTCTCCTGACTGGTGGTCACGGGTGACAGTCGTCGCTGGAGAGGATGTGCTGCCGTTTGCGGCGGTGTTGGCCCCCTGCTGGCCGGGCTGCACTGGGACATTTTTCAGAGTCGCTGCGGTTCCGCCGTTTTGCTCCTGGTAGTTACGGAGCCTCTCAATCAGATCGTTCTTAGTGCCGGAGACGGTGAGACCACGTAGTTTCAGTTCCTGTTTCAACTCGGCAACCTGGAGGATGAGAAACCAGACCGCTATTCATATAGCACATGTCAACTAAGAGTGAAAAAGTAAGTGCACGGGACAGTTTTTGCAAATCCTGTTTTTAGCAACATTAGGACTTTTTCTTTTTTAACTCAAGTCAGGATCCGTCCTTCCAAATGCAACTGAGAGTGGGATTTAGTCCCTAAATATCCTCGGGATGAAGTTACACGTGGCAACTCAATATTCTTAGGCTCATCTTTTTGATCCAAACAGGTGTGTGAATCTATGGTGGCCTTCAGTTATTATTACAACACAAATGCTGTTAGTTTGGGCTACTGTAAAAACAATTTGTACATTCAGGGGTTTAACATGGACAAACGTATATGTGTAATCAGGATTTGATGTTTCATTTCTGCCAAAATAATAGAAATAATAAACTTTGCAATACCGCAAGTAATCATTAGAGGACAGCGTAGCCAGTAGCTAACAGTAGAGAAATGACTGGAGAGACTTGTTCCAAAACTAAAAGGCGGATTTCAATGGTCACAAAAGGAAAAGTGCTGCCCTCAGTGAATGTTTTCCATTAACAACCATACCAAAGAAGAGGATGCATGGAAGTATGTGGCTACTTTGTTTTAAACTGATGCACAAGCAGAATGAAGTCAGGACTTTTCATGTGGTGCTACGAGAGGGAAACGAGTGTGCACAACACTAACTGATCCGTACTTTTAAACAAAACAGTAAGTCTTTATATATTTCTTAAGCGGTAATGAATGAATTACTTTGAACTCATCCAGGTTGGCTGGCAGAGTGCTGGGTTTGGCTCCTCCCACCATGATTTGGCTTTGACGACCAGTCTGATTGCAGGAGGCCTGGGTGGTTGAGGAGGTGGTGCTGCGAGAGGGGGAAGGTCCAGGGTTACTGGTGGGGGGCTGCTCCGTCAGAGGCCTATGGGAAGAGAGAGAGAAAACGAGGAAGTCATGAACTGAATGTGAAAAGATATCTAATAGAACCTCAGCTCGGGTGTATTTATTAGTTTGCCACTTCATATCTATGTTTAAATAATCCAAAAGCCTGATTAAAACATTTGCGTCTGAACATAAGACTGGTAGTTGCCAAGATGACTTCTGCTTTAAAACCCCACAACACAGGAAGCCACAGAATCAGTCATCCTCACCTCCACACCACATGCACAGCACAACATGGCTGACACTCACTTGGGAGGGGCGGGCAGGATGGTGTGGTAGTTGTAGTGCTGCTGCTGCTGGCTGAGGATCTGCAGCTGCAGGAAGAGCTGCTGCTGATGGAGCAGCTTGGCATAGGATGAGTCCATCAGGGGTGGACGCTCCTTGTCGGCCTTCTGGTCTGGAGGGATGTACTGGTGGTATTTCAGCTTCTTCACCTGCGTGAACAGGACGTAGAGAGTTAATAGGACAAGTCCACCTTTAAACGCCTTCACGCTTCCCACTGATTTGTGAAAATGATCCTACAGTGCCTTTATCTACAAGGAACATGGCATCTTTACAAGTGATGAAGTCTTTTAAAGAACAGAGAAGTACGCTATTTCAGCACATTTCCGTTGCAAGTTCATGGGTGATATCAGAAGTAGGACAAAAGATTTCCAGATAAGAAACTCTGTGTTCTTGCCCTGTGAAAAAACATGTGGGTGGAACTGCATCTCTTCCTCTATACCAAGAATCTCTTCTTGTTTGATTATCAAATGTCAAAGATCTTCCTCTCTGGTCAAAACAACAGCCCTTTCACTGGCATCTCTAACTCTGAGGAGAGTGGAAGACTAAAAACATTCTGCATTCATCCATCAGTGCTGGCAGCTTCCGTGCCACTTGTCGTGTTGAATGACACGGTTTTATAAGAACATGTACCACCAGAACCATAACTCCTGTGTCCATGTCTGCTGAGATGAAAGCAAAGAGCATGCTGACCTTGGGTTTGTTGTCCTTTGATTTCTTGCTTCTCTGTGAGGGACGATCTGAACCCGTCCTAGACTGAGACTAAGGACACGGCGTAGGAAACAGGAAGGAGAGGAAAAGCAAAGAGCGGGGGTTAAACAAGTTTCAGCGAATCAAACCTACAGGATGTACAACGTCCACAAGTGCAAAGGGAAGGAAAACAGCAAAGCGCACCTTGACGTGTCCTGACGTGGGACGGGGACTCAGTGAGGTCAACGCTGTTCCATTTGTCAATTTTGGGGGCGGTGATGAGGCTGAGCCATTTACCTGGGGAGGATGTGGCGGAGGAGGTGGAGTAGGTGCCTGAGTAGGGAACTGGGAAGAACACGACAAGTTAAAGAGGAGATCTTGTCCATCATCAGCTTTGTTTTCGACATGAACTCAATTTTGTGTCATGGGAGTGACGACTCATGCAATGGTACCTGTGTTGGAGAAACGTGCCCATTCTGGGTGAGAGCATCGGAGGGGGACGGCTGAGGAACAGCACTCAGGGGAGAGTCATGATTGATGAGCTGGTCCGGAGACAGAGCGTCGCTGCTGTCTTCGTCTAAAGACGAGCTCTCTCCTCCAGCTCCTTTTGGAGAATCTGAGACAGAGCAGACTGGCGTTCAGATTCAGAGACACATCGGCATGACGACGCTAATGGGTTTGTTATTGAGTTCTGTGGCCACTGGAGGAGCCAACACGGAATGCAGATGTTACAGTAGCAATGGCTCCGTCCTCACAATGTGAATCAGAGATTGCAAAACACTGATGAGCAACTTATGCAACACAGTGGGTCGGACAAAGTTTCAAAATAAGTCGATGTCAACACATTGTTGCTGTGTCACTTCTGTTACAGGTTGTGTTGTTAAGTTTTGAGGAGAATTATGCAACACGTAGCTGTGTGAGTTTGTACAGTCATCCCTTGTATGTCAGAGTCGATACCTGGGTGTTATAAATGCTGTTATGTGGTGGAAACATATGAAAGGTGTGAAAAAGTGTGTAAGATTTGGGTGAAAACTGAAGATAACATAAATACACAGATGTTTTATGAGCGTCTCATCACCTGAACGGATACATTTTTGCTTTCGTTACCATAGAATAAGCCCTTTATGTTTGCATCAGGAGCAGGTCCTCTCTACAGAGGGAGCCATATTGCAACACCCTTCTTTTTACAGTAACAGTGCAGCAAACTATACACATTTTGAGTTTTGTACAGTAAATGTGAGCGAAGAATCAAAAGACGTGTTGATTTGTGTTAAGTTCAAACAACACAATTTTCAGCCTGGTTGTCTTGTTACCGACAGTGTTTGGAAACAGAAAAAGCATCATAGCAGAACCAAGTCAACATTCAATCCACAATCTCCGATCACTGCGAGTGATCTCTTCAAATACAAAGCCCTCAGAGTCTCTAGATTGCTAGCAAGCGATTGTCCCGTTGGATCACGGACAACGACAGATCAATCAGAACACAACAAACATATGGATCAGGAATTCCTCGGGTGTAAGATTCGGGAAAAAAAAAAAGAAGAGAAAGACGTGAGGTGTTTGTAATTACCGGGCAGTGAGTGCTGCAGAGAGCAGGTGACAGACAGGATGTTCTTGTGAACCAGCTCGATGGGACCCGGCCTGTGGGAGATCTTGTCATTGAGGTCGTCGGCCAGTCGCGCTCGCTTCAGCAGCAGCTGCTTGGCCTGCAGGGATGGCTCTGCCGATGTCTCTGTGGGGCGGACAGCGTGATACCAGGCACTGAGCGGGGGATTCATTTGGCGATTTAGAAAATAAAAACCTCTTCGCAAGCGTTTATATGCAGCACGTCACTGCGCTTCGAACGACCCAGCATTACCAGAGAGCACCTATTTTAAACTCAATTCAAAGAAACCTGAGATTGGGATGATGTGATCATGTAGCGCGAGCACAACGTGAGAAAGTTGGTTAATGCTGAGAAAGTCTAACAATAAATGAGAAGAAGGAAGTGAAAACACCATCCTGATGTCAAGGATTTTTCTTTTAAATGTAGCCTCAAGTATTCTGTCTAACTCAAGCCTTCGATTCAACACATTTGTGGAGAGTTTATGTCGAAAGTTCACGGTGTGAGAGGAAGTACAAACATGTGAACGCAACTGGACTCATTTAAGTTTGACAAAGATGTTTTATCTCTTGTTCTTTACAGTTTGGCTCTTTCTGAAATTGAAAACCCACTTCTTGACAGAAACTCACCCTCCAGAATGTGCATCCTGACCAGCTCAGAGCGCTCAGGACGACTCCGGATCTTCCTCTTCAGATAGTCTTCAGTCTGTGGAAGAAACAGAACACAGGAATTAGAGAGAGGGAAGACAAATGTGTGTGAAGATGGTGAAGTTGGTAAAGGACACTTGCTATAATGTATGTTATTGTAGGTTGCGTGTTATTTGTAGCCATATTTATGACATCCATCATGAACAAACTACTTAATAATCTTTCATATTTATTTGCTTTGTGGCTCGTTTACATAGCTGCTGCTATAGAGTGTCACAGCGAGACCTTTATATATCAACCACTTCCATCTTCCAGTGAGCATGAAACGTACCGCTTTGTTTTGTTGTTTATAAAACGAATAAATGTTTCGGCGGGGAGCAAAAACATTATGCTGAACACACTCACCCTTGCTCGCTCCAGTAGCCTTCGCTGTTCATGAAAGGCTGCTGGGCTCTTCAGTGCTGCACGGAGAGAGGGATGAATAAAGAAAGAGAAAATGAGAGATGAGTGCGGCTCCCACAGACTCCAGGGAGCCGTGATGCTCCTCTGAGCTAACGACACTGTGAGAACCTTCAGTGAGAACACATTCAACCACAGAGGAAGAGGCAAAGAAGAAGTGGCTGCAGGATGAAAAGGTCAGGAGTGTTATTCTAAACCACGCACACAAAGTGTTCTCTGCCCAGTTCATCACTAAAACACTCACTCTGCTGTTGAGCAAAGTCTCTTATCACTAAACTGTATTTTTGGTCAGCAGAATTATCAAGAAACTACTTTTTGGGTTTCCACAAAACTCGGTGTGAGGAGTGATTGATCGCGAGCCAAGAAAGGACTCAGTAAGTTTGGGTGCGAGTTGGAGCAAATGTTCAAGCCACAGTTCGTGTCACTCTTTGTCTATTTATTTGTCTTTATTACTCTCTGTGTGTGCAATTTGACTAAATGTCACCTCGTATTTGCCATGACCTGCCTTGTGTCGTCAGTGCCATTATCTGCCCTCCAGCTAAGGTACATACATAAGCTGTAGACGTAAACACGTAGCTCAAAAGCTGTGACCCCGCTGCGGCTGTTTGTATTCACCATGCATACTCCAGAAGAAATACGGTATATCTATAGTGCGTGTGTGCATCACCAGATCAACTACAGCTCTTGGTTTCATCCAAGTGGAAGTGTGAGCATGTTTGTGTGACCAGAGTGCGTCTCTCAGTGGACGCACTATGAGGAGAGCAACTCTCCGCTCAGGTTCGATGGACATAAAAGTAGTGAAGTGATATCGACTGCTGCCCAGAAATGAAAATGAACACACATCACTTTGCTGCCAGGACAAGACCTAAATGTATCTCATGTGTGGGTGTGGGCGTAAACGTCCATGCAGTGTGTGCGTGCATGTCCGTTTGTGAGCGGCAGCAGATATTTATATAAATGTAGTACAACACTTGCGGTCTGTGTTTGGGTGGACTCAAAATATTCCAGTTGATGGAAAACAAAAATGTTCGCGGGAACAGACTATTTATTAGAAACCGATCGATGTATGCAAGGAAAACTTTCACAAAGTCACTTTATCTCCCTTGATGTTGATAAAGCATATTTTTTATTACCTTAACCAAGACGGTTGAGGTTGCACCTTTGATTGTTTGTTAGCGAGATGTCAGAGAACCAACTGAGCAGAAATCACAAAGCTTTCTTAATGGATCAGGGAAAAACAAAATGAATGTTGACCCGAATCAGGGTTCGGGGGCCATTTCAGGACTGATTTGAGAGGTCTGACTTCTCCGAGTGTGTGAAATCTGGTGCAGTCCGACTGAATTCAAAGTGACAGTCAGGCCTTGGCGGAGGTTAAGAGGTCCACTCTATTTGGGGAAGGATATTGAGAGGGCGGCGGCAGTTGCTATGATGTAACACTGCAATTGTCTGATGTGCCCATAGCTGCTGTAATCCATGCCAAGGGTGTGTGAGGTTGGACTCAGTGAAGGCGGTTGCTGATTGTATGTGTGTATGTGCCACAGATGACTGGGTGTGGGGGTGGGAGGCATTCCTGAGTCACAACCCTTGAGGTCAAAAGAAGAAGACCCGCATACCAGCTGTGATATAATCCAACGGTTTCAAGATCACAACAAGGCGACTGTGGCCCAGCTGATCACGTCAATAACATCTCAAAACGTTTGTATCCTCGACTCTAAATCTTCTCGGGATCACTATTCCCTTTCACACCATGGCCACCATACCAGACACTGGTATTGGGAGGAGCCTTCTGTATTTCTAGATTACGGGATGGCCATCACAGATTTTAGGAGGCAATCCATCTCTGCCAACGGAGATGGAAATAATTCAGTCGAAATCTCCTATACAAGACTTTTAATGACCTAAACCTCTCACCCTTTGCAAAAGTTCCTCTACCCTGACATTGCCCTATCGCTCAATTATAACCCTCATCACATGCCTGACCCAAAGACACAAGGGGCATTGTTACTGCTTGCTCACCCATAATTCTATGCACATACCCTCTGCAACTATTTTCTTGTGCATTCTGTTGGCACAATCACGCAGCAGGTATTGACATAGAAGCAACTTAGGCCTGTCACCGCGTCAGGTGGAAGGTCAAACGACTGACAACCTGAGAGAATTATAATGGAAATGGAATGAAATGTTCACACTGCCGCAATTCTTCATTTCAAAGTCTCCTCCGGGGCTTACCAACATAAAAGATCACAATATTATGATTGTTTATCTTCTGCACATAGGTTTGTTTCAGCCCAACTGAAAGTCAATAAATGATAACACGCTCCCTCCTTCTCTCTTGTCAGCAGTACATCTGATCTTTATGGTGCCATAAGTCAATGGGTGGGGGGGGGCATGACAGTTAAACAGTCTGTGTTCTAACTTGCTGAGTCTCAAGGCTACAGTCAAAATAAGTGCTGTTTGTTTGGGCGGACACCGTGGTCTTTAATAGCTCTCACACATACATCCACATCTTCTTTTTCTCACTTTTTAAGTTTTTCACCCAGATGAGTATCTAGAAGGCAAAACATCCCTCCAGTGCCTGCGCATCCCAGTGCAGCTAATGGTGTTGCGTGAGGCCAGTTGCATAAGAGGACACAGGCAGATTTACAGTAAAAGCTAAATGGTCTGATGTGAGGCTCTTTTCTGTGCAACAAGCAGTGTCCACACCAATGACTTCTTTCGAGCACAATACATACAAATGAGCATAATGAGTTAGTTAGTTTAACGGACTCTGGTAACGTACATTCAGATGTTGACATAAGCAAAGAGGTAGTGCGGATTCGCAACACAATGTGACCCAAAAAATATAAAGAGGCCACAGTTGTGAGGACCAACAACTGACAAAGGTTCCAACCTACTTTATAACAATGCCCTGGACAATTTGTTTCGCTTTTGTTTGTTAAATTGCTACTGAAATGTTTCTTTAAAAATGTATGCGAGGTTAGTTAAGGCTCAAGGACGACCCTGGACATTTTGGAGGGGATCTGAATAAATTGTTGGATCAGGTGCATGGTTATTATTCCATTATTGTACAGAATGATTGTATTATTTTGTAATGAGTGTATAATTTCATGTGCATACAAATGATCTTTCATCACCTTAGAAAGAGCTTTTTTATCTATAAGTTCTCTATACGGATGTTGCCATCATGTGTTTCCAGTAGCTCAGAATGGACATTTATAAAAAGAAAAGGCTGCCATGGGTTCTCCTATGCTTGGTGAGAAGGCACTGCTTGGGCATTCAGTTCCAAAATGCAAATGTTCCACAAAATGTCAGTGAATTCTACATACTACAGCTTTAAAAATATGGCTTTAGTATGTGCACGTTTACACGTGGGAGCAAAAGTTTCAAAGAGTTAAAAGTACGAGTCTGATTTTCTGTATGGGCAGTAACAACTTAAAGGGCGACGGTCCAAGCATTTCCATCATCATTCCCTTTTTCTATAGGTAATGCTGTCTTGTACATCCTGCTACCGTCCAAACGTAGCGAAATTTTAACAGAGCAAAATACGATCCCTGCCTCTCACGATGTGTGGAACTCTGAAACAGGAAGTGAATACAGAAGAGGAAGCTGCCCTATTTGATAACACACAGTGGTGCAAAGACACCACAAAATGTGACAAATCTAGAACATGCAAACTCATACAGGTAACACGAGTAGATAAAAACGGTCGGTTAAAAGTGCATGAAAAGAAATTCAGCCATCAGAATGCCGTATGACTTGAAACACGAGCGAATAGATACAGATTTACCGATACATCCTGTGAGCCACATGTAGAGAGATGATACAGGCTGAGTTTGTGCATTGATGGTTCAAACACATAAGGAGCGATATTATATAACAACATACTCAATCTTTGTCATAGTGTAGAGGAGGAAACACTGTGACCTTCGCTGAGGGAGACAGACACCCTGTCTTTGTGTTAGTCATTTGCGTGACTGTCCAAGTGTCATGATACTACACACTGCTTTAGTGTGCTAGATGCTGTTATGAAGCGTGTGCATACAGATGCAAAGGTACAACATGTTCATGACTTAAATAGAGTTAGCATCACTGGGGATGCATTACGACGGTTGCACATGATACATTTTTGCTTTATTGATTTAAAGGGACTTACGTGGCATGATCCCTTGGCTGACCAGTTCCTCACGTGTCCGTCTCTGCTGGAGTTTGAGCTGAAGGACTGCATGGAGGCGGAGGAGGTGAGGGGGGAACAGAGGAGAAGAGAGAGTCAGTGATGGCCTATTGAGAGCAACACAACTGCAGCGATGGAGCTCTGAGATCCTAAAGCTTCCTTATATTCTTTTTTGGTCCACTGCGCACGAGTCCATCTGCCTAGTTTAGATGCATAACCACACAGCGCAACCAAGAGGCATTTGGACTGACATGAAGAGGACCTGCTCTTTCTGGCACTCACTTCATCCTCCCATTTCCCCCTTCTCTCGAGTGTTTTTTTTGAAACTGCAGAGGAGGCGGGTAAAAGGCAGCTGTGAGCAGAGTAAGACACTTCCTGTTTCTGTTAGTTTTCTTTTCTGTGTAAAGTTGTGTGCATCAAAGAATTGCTGGGATGAAGAGGATGCAGACAAAAAAAAGAGAGAAACCATGTGGGTAAAGAAAATTAATAATACAGACTGAAACAAAATAAGCTTTGGTCAAAAAAAAAGAGAGGAATTTAATGCATTTGGGCTGATTGCGCCGTCATTTCAAAACAGGAAGTGCTAGTTACATAACATGGAGGCCAAGAGTGAGAGTTTTACGGAAGACAAGAATGGACAAAAAGTGCTGGACCAAAGGCTCGAGGTACACGGTGTAGGATTTTGTGATAACCAGTCGAGAAGTTTTATGTTGCAGTCGAATATTCGTCACCTTAATGCTCAATTCCAAGCATGTACGGGGACCTATGGTAGACTTCGGTCCACATTAGAACTGGAAAGATGTTTAGTGTGTGAGGTGTGAGTGACAGAATATCAGAGCGAAGTGCACAAGTTTTAGTCTATACAGAAACCTCAAGGTTCAGCTTTCAAACACTCTCGAATCAAGATGGGGGAAAATCACACCTGGACAGTTGGAATGAATGAAGTGACGGAGGCAACGAGCAAGAATGCTTTTTCAGATGAATGAAAATCAATAATAGAAAAGAATTATACAAAACAATGCCATTTTAGGGAAGTGGGTTTGACTTTTCAGTCAACCACGCAGACACTTAAGGCAACTACTGAACATTCATACCATCGACTTTGACAAAAGACACACAATGTCCTCACTACACATAACTGATGTTGTGATGAGTTTTCCTTGATCAGTAAGGAATTGTATTGTGGTTCGCTCCCATAATGATTCTTTTAAAAAAGCCTGTTGATGTGACACATTTTAGTTTGTGTGTGTGTGTGTGTGTATTTGTAAGTGAAGTGGAACACACCAGTGAGGCTTCCCAGGAATTTCTGGCCAGCACTGCGCTGGCTACTTTGAGGACAAGCAGCACCTGTTCCTTCCCACTAACGACATGACATCACAGGATAGCTAACTGGTTAGCCATGCTGTGTAGCTACCGCTGTGTTATCCCTCTGTTATGACAAATGCTCCTGGCCTGGGCAGCAACACAGCAAGTCCCATTAATTAGCGTCAGAGGCTGCGCAAGTAAATGTCATTCTTTGGCTCTGAACTCTCGACGATGATCCCAGCTCTCCTGTGTTATATTTACAAGTGTATGCTTTCAATCTCCAGGGATCAGAACCAGAACTAGAGACTCCCCCTCTGGAAGCAATAACATGTCAGCTCACATTCAGCGGCGTAAACACAAAGATCTAAACAGAGCCCGATGAGCTCATGTATATGTTCAATCTGTGTGGCAGTTCAGAGATTCATATTCCCTCTGTGACAAGCACGAGGACAAAACACTGGAAACTCACGTGCGGCCTGAACCCACACACACTCGCAGAGATATGCTGACCGTGCCGTGGTCGAATGCAAGATAGGATGCCACACCACTTGGCACTTCCAGGGGGAGAGGTTTATTCTGGGAGAGCGAATCTTGCGCTTCCCATTCTGCGGCCTCTCATCTCGGTGCTCCCTCCCTCCCGTCACACACCAGACGTCCCCGTTAACTTATTTATTTCACCGACCACTCTGGTCCTCTCTCTCACATAAAAGGAAACTGGAATGCACAGGTATCGGCTGTTATTGGCCTCTAACGGCTATTCAAGTCATCGGTTACAAATGATCAGGTGTCGACCGTAACCATTTGAGACGGGAATACATTGCATTAGTGTCGCTCTGACACATCATGCATGTGATGGTGCCAAGTGTGAAAAGCTGTAATGGTTGTGAAAGTGTGGGCTGATGTGGAGAAACCAAACCACATGATGAAGCAGTGATAACAACTAAGTGGTGAATAAATAACATGGCAGTCTAGAAAACAAAAACACAGTGAAAAAAATATATCTGAAAAATGATGTACAAAAATAAAATACTATATACACTATATGTATATAAGTGTCAGGGCTCGACGCTAGAATGAAAGCCACCATAGTATGTAAGGAAAATATCACTGTGTTTTCTATCTTTTTCATGTTCTTATTGTGTATACTGGATAACATACAAATATATGCATTTCCACAACAAATGTAACCTTCCGTCTGTGGTTGAGCTTGCAGTGTATGTTGCACAGACACAAAGTCCTACTAGTGGTGTTAGAAAGGGGAGGAGCCAGTTGTGGTGACAATCAGACTCATCCCACACACTATACCTTTAAACGTTTCTGAATTGATCAGATACCTGGAAAATAGAAAAAATGCACTCATCAAAATCATGAAATGTCCTAGTTGGGGGATCAATCAACGAACGTCTGTATAGTATCTATGCCACATGTTGTTTCCAAAAGCACATACAAAGTGTGTGATTGAAGCCAACTGAGATTAAACTCTGGAGCTTAAATGAGGTTTAAAGGCCATTTTGGATAATTTAAGCAGAAGGGATGAAAAGGCAGGGCAGGTTTTATTAGGATACTAGGCCACAGCCAAAACTGGCCTCTGCAGTCATAAAAAGTCAGAGCTAAGGTCCACAGAGGGAAAGAGTCAGACGAGAGATCATGGAGACAGTGAAGCTTTGTACACGCAGTTGAGGGAACAATTATCGTTTTGCTGACTTGCTTTAGCCTGTAATTTTTTGGTTTCAAGTTCAGATGACTGTGCCAACCTGCTGCCAGCCAGTTTGTCGGTTAAAAGTCACACAAACAGCGAGACACTGGGTTCCTGTGGGTTGTAATTGGTGTTCAGATGATTGGATACTCAGAATTGTCAGTGTGAATAAGTGTTTGTCTCTGCACTTTGAGCTTGTGTTATGGCAGAGATCTGCCAAAGATGGATCCCACCTCTCCCCCAACGCCAGATGGGACTTACTCCAGCTGCTCCTGTGATTCTATAAGGAAGAGTGGTACAAATAACGGAGGGATGGACAATTAAACTAGCAATTTTTTTTCTCATTGAGGAGCGTACTTTCTGCCAAGGCCGCCCCATCTTTCACACCTGTCTAGCTCTTAGAAAAGAAAGACAGAAGACAAGAGGAAGTCCTGTAGTACGAAGTCAAAGATCTCTGTCTCTCAATGTATAAGTCAGGATTCATATGCTATTTCACGAGACACCGGCAACATTTACAGGGCTCAATACTACTCAGATAACAACCTGATTAAAACAAAAGTATTTTCTTTTACCAACATCTTAAAATGGTCACACAGAATAATTCATAATCAAAGTAACACATTGTGTCCTGTCAACATGTTAGGGCTTTAAAACGTGCTGACTAATGTGAGATGTCATGGCATAACGGACATAGTGATATGAATTATAATCAGACTGTGGTCTATACAATTCAAAGAGGAATGCAAATGGCATATTCTATAGGCAACTTAGCCCTAACCCTAACACAAGGCCATCAGAATACTGATGTCCAGGTACACAAATGTATTCATGGAATTATCCAACAAAAATCCCATTGCACTACATAAAGTAAAATGAAATGATTCCTTTATCCACATCAAAACTCTATTTTCAGACACCTCAACCAAGTCCGGTGCTAATTGGTATAATACTTCTTAAGAATCCCGCTCATAACTATGCAAAACCGAAAACCAACAACCACTGATGGAAAAGTAACATACCTATACTGGTGGTAAAAACTACAACAACGCATTCGTTAAGTAAAAAGTTGCGTGACAGCTGCTTGTTACTGAGGCAATAACATGATTTGACACATTTCTTATTTCCTGCAGTTTCCAGAGCTGACAGCTGAAGACCATGGCAGACACAGATACTGACGCAGAGGTCACATACAGTGCGTGACTGTCGCCCAAAACCGAGATACATGGTTTCGTTTTAAGGTTAATGTGGCGTCAGAGGAGGAGGAGGAGTTCACTGAGACAGAGCTAAGTTCTTGAGGGCCAACTGGGCTAATCCCGCTGTGCTCATGTGTCATTAGATCTGATTGAACAAGTCTGAGTTTGTCACTGTCCCCAAAGACCCCCAGGCTTGGCACAGCTGAGCCCACACACACCCACCACGGCAACATGCATGAACGGACAATGTTACACGACGAAACTGGATGAGGAAGAAGAGCATTCATTGGGACTCCCACTGATGTGTGTCAGATACCAAACCTCAACTTGAGGCTGACATATTCTCTGAAAGGATACTTGGCAAATCTTTTAGAAAGCCTATTAATGTTCTCCGGTATCTGCTCATGATTTGGAGTTACAGGGAGTGATAGCATCAACTCAACAAAGAGGTAAGAGTCTGGAACATAGCGGACGTTTCACAAAGAAGCTGGAACCTAAAGAGGCAAGAGGCCAGGAACAATATGAGGTGAGGGCTACTTGACTCGGTCATGCTGCCTCTGCACTGCCGCACAGTGATGAGAGGACGGCTGCAGAGGAGGGTTGGAAGGAATAGTAATTATCTTAAAAGTTCAAGGAACACAAGGCTGATTTGTTGCAGGGCTTAAAGCAGTTCATGTCACTCACACTTGCTCCAGACACAATACTATGCTCTTTGAAACCTCGAGGTAAGTAGCTTGAAAAAAAAGCCGGAGCAGTAGTCATGCGAACACCGACAGTGCAGCAAGAGATTCGTTTTTGTCTTCACTTTGGTTGCAGTCAACCACCTCAATCCTCTATCAGTGTGACCTCCCAAGAATGTTTTGCGTCACATGCAGTGACACGTTTCTATGATTCTCGTAAAGTTGGCTATAAACAAACTTGAGCTGTTATTTGACTGTCGCACTCACTGTTTACACATTACGCTTCTCCTGGCTGCCACAAGTTTTCCATCTCTACAGGACAAGGTATCAAGCTCAGTCTGTGATATGATAGAAGCAAACAATCAAAGTCACGCTTTCATCATGAAAATCATCTCATCTAGCATCCACCAGTCTCTTCACTTTAGTCTTCTGCTGCCTTGGGTTTCAAAAAGCTGTATGTTCAAAGATGATCTTCCACAGAAGCAGAACAGAATTGTTGCTTTTCTTTCAGCCAGTCTTACCATTCTTTTCTGACCACTGGAATTAAACAATGCATTTTCACCCACTGGATAGTTTCTCGTTTTCAGACCATTCTTTGTACGCCAAACAACAAATAACCATCTCAGGTTCAAAGTCACTCTGTTCCCCATTCTGAAACATGGATGAAACTTCAACAGATCATCTTGACCATGTCTACATGCCTAAATGCCTCTGAGTTGCTACCATGTAATTGGCTGATTCGATATTTACATTAATGAGCAGTTGAAGACATGTAACGAATGAAGTGGCCAGTGTGTGTATGTCTCGTCATTTTTAGGTGTCAATATCAGCTGCTGGGTATTAAACGGAGGCGATAATGCAATGTAGAAATACATTTAAGCGGTTTCTTGTGATTCTTAACTAGCACAAGCAGAAGCATGTGCACGCATCAGTGTTTCACGAATACACAGGTGGCGTTAAAGAAGTACAGCATGTGCAAAAAGAATAAAACAAGGAGGGACAAGAAGATGAGTGCTCGCAGGTTAAGAAAAAAGTGCTTTTGAAAACCTTGAAAAAGGCCCTTTGACTTCAAAAAGGCAAGCTGTAGATGAACATTGCTTATACACATGAATTTGTCATCACTATAAAGCTCGAAACGGCAGTTTTGCTCTTGGAAGTACGAAGACGCAATGCAACCGCAACAATGTCACACTGAGCTATTTCCTCTAGTAGTAAGCCACACTTCTTGAATTTAACACAGCAGTCAAGTCTATTGAGAGTGTTTATCAGACAGGCCATATAACTACGAACTTCCTTCCGCCTAACGTACGCCAGCAGACAGAAACCCTTATCTTTAGCACGGGCCCATTAACTATTTATATGAAGCCACGAAGTGCTGATATGAAGCAGCAGAGGCACATAAACAAGTCATACCAGATAACTTGTATGCAACTCCCAATCGCCCACCTTCTTTCAAGCTGTGATAGACATGTCGGTCATGATCCATGGTCAGCCCTGCCTTCTCCATGTCCACGTCGTCTCCCATTGAAGGAGAGCCCGGGGGCGAGAGTTCGAAGGACAGGCAGTTGTTGGTGTCCAGCATTATCATTCACAGTCTTTTTTATTTAGGGAAACATTGAACTTCTCAGGAATAAGAGGGGGTCCTCGTCCAAAGTCCCAAATGTTGGCACTTTAGGATGTGTGTGTGTGAGGGGGGGTGTTGTTGAGGGGAGTCCGGTCGCAAAATTAGCCCCAGCTGTCCTTTCAATTAAATGTTGCCCCTCTCCAAAAGGAAGAACGTGGATCAAACGTGGTAAAAGACTCCTATACAAGTCAAAGATGATGAAACAGAACGAGCAGAAAAAACACTGCAATGGCCTCTCCTCCACATCCAGAGTGTGTGTGTGTCTCTCTCTCTCCTCAATGCCAGAGTAATCGATTGGTTTGTCTCTCTTTCTCTTCCCTTCTTCCTGCTCCCTCCTTCCCTTGCAGTGGCAGACGGCAAGTCACGACAGCGCTGCTCTGCGAAGGTTGCCCGGAGAGACACGAGGGGAGGTGGAGAGGTTGAAGAAATCCACGGGATGAGTCGTGGAGGAAAAAGACCGAAGGAGCTGTGAGAGGAGGAAACTGAAAAGCTGAGAGCGATGACCGGGAGAGACGGCGGTGGTGAGCTCGGCACAGAGAGAGAGAGAGAAAGAGAAAGAAAGAGAGAGCGAGCGAGCGAGAGAGAGGGAGGGAGGGAGGGAGGGAGGGAGGGAGAGACTGCTCTGGTTGCAGCTCCTCCTGAATCGTACTCACACATGCGCGCACACACACACGAGCAGGGAGTGTTGCCGATAAAGTTCTCCTGCTCAGCTGTTGCCATTCATTCACGGGAACGGGCTGATGGGGAGGGGGGCAGCAACATGCAAAGCATGTCCCTGTTAAACGCACGCACACAAACAACACTAAGTGGACCACACAATCTGTTCTTTAACACTTTACGAACACTCGGGCCTGGTCTCGGAAACAATGACTCAGTCAATATATGAGCGGGCTTTATGGCATGAGTAGTAACGACACTAACGGCTTTCAGTGATGACCTCATCCGACATAATCGACCTTTGTCAGACATACTCGAGCGAATCCGATACCAGGATGAATCACACGGATTTTAAAGTGATTGATTGAGATCCAATCACCGCTGCACCTCTTTCGTTTTGGATCGGCCGGCCCTTGAGGGGCAGGCCACCTTCTCACACAGGGACTATGAAAATATGTTTAGAGAAGAGATGAAAGTTATAGGCCGAGTGCAACCGAGGAATCAGAGCGGTTGTAATCTGATCCGGTTGAAAAAAACAACAACTCTCGATTCATTTGAAGCCCGGTGCCACCATCAAACTGTCTCTGACTCCTGCAGAATGCTGATGGTAAACGCCAACACCCCCCCCCCCCCCCCCCCCCCCCCGCCCGCCCGCGGCGCGACCCCCCCCCCCCCCAACCCCCCTCCTCTCTCTTTCTCCACTGTTTTAAATAGCAAGGCCAGCTGGCTATACGGGAGCTATATTCAGCTTGGTATCACCTGTGCAATCGCAGGGTAAGGTTACTCTGAGGCACACAACACATCATGGCCCTGCAAATACACTGGGACACACAGACGCATACATTTTAAGCCCCATTTCCCTTCGCTAAATCAATGTTTCATGAAGTGCGACACAAAGGGGAGTTGCACGGGTTTCATACCTTCCCTCGCTTTACTTACAGCACAGAGAGCAGTCGCCTGATTAATAAAACAACAGCATAAATATCACATTTGACACTCGGCACACTGTGTGACATTGGTCGACCCGTGCATCGCTCCCGCAGGCTACACGCGCACACACATACTGACACGCGCACGCACATCCACAGAGACAACACCTTGAACAAACTGAGGCTGGTTCCACCTCCAATAACTGTCTGCTGTGGGTGTGTGATTAAAGTCCACCTGCTGTTGTGATTCGCAGTCTGGACAGAAAACACACATGACAACACTGGCTGTAATGGAGATGTCACTGAGGGGTTTGAGGTTTGAGCAACACATGTACATCTGTACATCTATCTTAGCGAGGACACTCATCAGCATCCAGAAACCCGAGTCAACCATCACAGCCAACATGCCTTAAATGAATAATTTAATATGTAGCTCTTAGAGAAACATGAGGGGAACTTCACTCAAATTGTCGTGACACTCGTGGAAGTTCAACTGACATGCTCTGCGTGCTCGCTCATGCAGCTGTCCTCGCGTCTTTCCACACTGAAGTTGGGCAGGTGAAGCTGAACCTGGTGGAGCTCCAACTAGCGGACCTAGGACAAGCACCCTGATGAGGCCCAACCTGGACCTGAGAGTTGTGGTAGTTCCAGCGCGAGCCAGTGTGAACACCAGAGAGAATATTGGCCATTGGTCTGTGAAGTCAAGTTCAAGAGTTTACAGACAATTGCTCCGGCATCAAAGCATGCTTTCTGGCTTAAGATACCGCTGACAC
>JAFBJT010014801.1:0-22500 GCA_016785325.1 Chascanopsetta lugubris | reverse complement strand
TGTGTGTGTGTGTGTGTGTGTGTGTGTGTGTGTGTGTGTGTGTGTGTGTGTGTGTGTGAAGGCCTGAGGGGGCCTAGTCCTGGTCAAAGGTGCCTGGCTGCCTGGGCATTCCGGGGAGCTCCAGAGACAGGCAAGCTTTACATGGAGCCCTTTTCAGGACAGGCGCTCCACAGTCACTTATACATAGCTTACTGTAAAAGCCCCCCGGCAATCATCAATAGTCATACTCACACTCAAACACAGACAATAATGGCAACATTCATGAATCAGCACATTAATTTGACCGACAAACGTGCTCCACACGGGTTGACAAAAGACGCAGAGAACTCGGTCCATGACTGTGCCTGTGTGAAAGTGGGATCAAAGCGGCGTCTGTTAGTTCCTTGTCCATTCCTGACATGTGAAGGGTTTGTCAAGGTCTTTCAGCAGGATGGGCATTATAAATATCCTTGTTGTGATGGTGAGATGGGTTGCCAGGTAGGAAAGACATCTGTGCCCCCATTTATACCCACACATCAGCTGGTGGATTTATGAGACCCTTAAAACGGATCAATCATTTTCCACTCCCAGGTTTCTGCACCTCTCATCCCCTCTCTCCTCACTTTCCTTTTTGACTGTACACCTGTGTTGCACCCGTGTGCAAGTGTTATACTTTTTACGTATCTGTTTGTGTGCACACATACATACAAGCGCTGATTGCATATGCGTGTGTGCACACGGCTGTATGTGCTTAGCGGCTAAGTCAACTACCAGCGCTGGGTGCTTTTCATGTTCATTATCACTTGTTTTATAGTGGAATATTAAAGTCGGGGGGCCTTGGCACGGCTGCAGCTATAGTTAGAGAACAAAGTGAGAGCGCTGGGGGTGTCGGGAGGGTGTGGCATGCCGGAGCACAGCTTTTCAGTAAGTGTTGCACCCCACACTTCATGGAAAGCCAGGGGGGCTGGCCAGGCGAGCCGTGCAGGCAGACGGAGCTAAATTCAACTCATTCCTGTATTAATGGGAGCTTATGTGCCATTCCACCTCACTGGATGGGGCATTAGTCAGAGCGAGACAGCCAGGATACACCTCAAAATATCTTCTCTCTCTAGCCTTCTCTGTCTCTCTTTCATTCTCCACTTTTTTTCTTTTATGAAGGTCCAATGATACTGCCTAGAGCTGTTTGTGTGACATTCGATTGCTGTTTAGTTATCTTTGCAATGAATGCACATCTTGGGAAAACCTAGTGTCTGTTATGTGAGTTGGTATAAAATTTAGGTATAGGTAGAGGGTTCGAATTCTGCCATGTTGTGGATCTATACATCTATATAAGATATTTCAATATATTGTTGAGAGACCAAAGTTCTTGTCATATGTTTGAGTAACCCAGACACCACAGATCACTTTCTGGGAGATAGACCAACCCTGGACTAGATAAGATATGATTGTGTTCATTTCTGTGTGTTTTCTGCTAAAAGAGGAACTTCAGGTAGGGAATAGCTATAAAGAATCATACTAAAATTTTAAAGGTGCAGTGTGTACAATTTGGGTCATTTTTGTCACTTCTATTGGTAGAAAAATATTCCAAAACAATTACATACTCACATTTTGCTACTGACCGAAATGTATTACTTTTTTCCATTACCCTTAAATGAGCCCATTAATGTATATTTACATGAGTGGGTCCTCTGTACATTGCCCAGAGTGGACATAGTAAACTCTTTTGAGTTTTAATGACAACTGAGGGCTACCATGGGTTCTCCTGCATGCTCGGAAGGGTGAGGGTGAGGTGATGGATACAACATTTAACCAATAGATGTCACCAAATCTTACACAATACATGTTTAACAATATTACCGGTAGATTGTTTTCCTTGAGCCATTGTCTAAAAGAACCGCAAAACAAATGTTTCCACGCTGCAGTCACTCACACAAATAGATGACGCAATAGCATGTGACGAGGTCATGTTCTGATCAGTTGATATATGGAGCCATTACACAATCAATATGGAAGGATTTGGTATGAGCGTGTCAGCCTTTCCTTACACAAAGTGTAACATCAGTATGACTATATACGGAATATGTGATACATATGTTTAAGTGCTAAGCTTTTACATTGCCCAGCTTTGTGAGCTGTCAAAAATAGATCTACAGTAGATTGTTCTTTGGCTGCCTTTTCACTTGGGATATCTGCACGTCTGCATGTGTGCATATTCCGCACATGGTAAGACATTCATTCTGTGTGTGTGTGTGTGTGTGTGTGTGTGTGTGTTCCATGTGTGCTGAGCGATGGAACGAGCTGAGCAGTTATTAGCTGGCAGGGATAATTGGACTCTATGTAGGTGGCATGACCTAGCTGTCTGCAGCAGGAAGGCCCAGAGCTGAGCGTGACCTCGAGCACTGACCTTACAAATGCAATACAGTGACCTTTGACCCTCCCTGCATTAAAGAGACAGTGTTGTCTTTCTGCAGTCAGCCAGCAAATTAGAGCACAAGCGGGCCAGAGGAATCCCGTCCCATTCTGTTTGGTCAGACTGGTGTTGCGTCCTGTTGTATTGTCATTAAAGTGCAACAAGAAATAAATGAGGGCACGTCTGACATGTGGCAGGAAGCGGTGAGGTGTCTCTCACCTCCCTCAGTCACTCAGTGCAATAATCAGTCTGGAACATAATATGCATTTATGCCCAATGTGATATGATATGATACAGAAACAGATGGACCCTTCCATTTGTATTTGTGTATGTTGAGAGATAATGGAAGCAATGGGACAATAATGGGAATTGTGTATATGTGAGCCTCACAACCACAAGTGGTTGAATAATTTTAGTTGGTCAGAAATGCATTTAAAATGTAGTAACTTTTCCTTCTCCTCCTCCATTATCACTACAATTATTGTTAGAAATGCTGCGCCCTATGGGGTGTATTGTTTTGTTTGCATCGTTTAGAGTGGATACGTTTTCATAGGATAAGGCAGCATAGACCACAAGAGGTATAAAATGCCACAAAACCATAAAGCTCTGCTTCTTTCTAGTGTTGCGTTACTGCTGCATGGCTTGTTTTTGCAGAGACTCACAAAAACCAAAACTATGATGAATACAGATTGAATAATTGAGCAGTTCTTTACTTCACCACAGGAGACAATGACATAGTAAATCCCTGTTTATGTAAAGAGGTGCTGTGGCATTTCTGACAAAAAAAAAGCTTTCCAAAATTAAATCAACATATTACATGAAATATTTAGTACAGAACGACAATTGTGGTGTGTCTCTACTCTTTTCGTCCCTCAACAAGTGGCCTCACTTCCTTTGTATTGCGGTATTTTGTGATGGAACAACAAACAGACCATGAATGTGTCTTCGGGGCAACACTGAGTTTGGCGTCAGAGAAACTGACTTTAGTCCGAGACACGCATACCCTCGGCACACCAAGACAGAGGGATACACTTACACGGCACATGGGCATCGTGACTTTGTGGAACACTCTTTCAGAAGCTCCCCACATGTCCCTCATGTCTCACTCTGTGCATCAGTCACCATGGGGGCAGGTATGGCCTCTCTTGGGGGACATTAGCAGAGAGATATCTGTCAAGATGGAAGCCGCGCTCCTTTAGGCTGCCACTGAGCGACAAGCGTGTCCCCTTGCCCACTCTCCTGTATCACAATACGGCTGCTGAGTGACTGAAGAGCCCTAATGGCGGCAGGTATCTGCTGTTTGTCTGATCTTCATTAAAAGGCCCTCGGCAAAAAAAAGGGCGATAAGGGGGAAAACCAAGGGAGAGGGAGTGAGAGTGGGAGTCATAATGTGTTTATATGCAATGCTTTGTTGGGTCTGATTTGGTAGCCTGTGTGCTGGTGTGAAGGAAATATAATGAGGACACATGTGAGTGGGTGTGTGTGTGCAGAGAAAAGAAAAAGTGTGTGCGCGTATAAGTGAACACAGGTGTGAGTGTGTTGTGTTTAGTGAGTGTCCAGTGTACACATGTAAGTGTGTGTTCGGTCATTAGTGCGGCTTTAAAGGATTATATTGCTATATTGCAATAAAATGGAGGAATTCAAACAACTTACTCGTCATCAGGGGGAGAAGAGTTTAGACGCCAATCCATCATCTCAACGAGTTTTCTCAATCAATTCAGCATGAAATGAACTGACACGAAATTGAGTCATATACTTCAATTATTGTGGACAAAGGAGCAACCGGACTGACTTTGTGCAGAAGCATTAATTGCAATCACAGTCCTGTTGTGACTCTCGGCACTGTTTGTCTCTGTTGACAGATGCAACCAACAAGACTGTTCTTTAGAGTTATATAAACTGTCTTTGAGCAGAAAAATATTCTTGTTTATTTTGGTCCGAGGCTCAGCGGTTTACCACAGAGTCAATCATCATTAGCGGTGAAGGGCTCAGACAATTTTCCTAAATCTTTCCATTGTGTAGAGAATATGGGAGTCCAGAGGAGGTGAAAACTGTGGACATTCAACCAACACCTACAACTATTTCATAGACCTTTTCTCTGGATGATGCTCGCTCAAATGGACCACCAAGATTCATCCCATCTTTCATTTCACATTCTAAATGCCTCTTTCCTCTTCATTTCATCCAGTCTAGATCCATCCTCATTCCAAATGCCCCTGTCCCTCTTCTTCATTTTCCTTCCTTCCTTTTACTCACTGCCTCCCTCTATCCTCTGTTGTTTTTTTCTTATTTACTCCTCTTGTCCATCCAGCCTCTTGACCAGCTTGCTGTCTGCAAACTGAATGAGCTATTGCCTAGCAACCCTCCAGAGTATTTTAAGAAAAGAGAGAAAAACTCACAGTTCAGGGTGACCTGTGAGTTAAATGATGGGGAGATGATCAATGGTTTCAGATGTTAAGCACTCTGAAACATCAAGAATAGAACAGAAAGATGAAATCAAATAATTTTAAAACTAATATTAATGATGGATAAGAGATAGCTGTGGACTCGTGATGTTGTGGAGAAGGTGTTTAAAGGTATAACGGCTACAATGAGAGGGTAAGGCATGTGAAGGTAATGTATGACTGAGAAGAAGAGATGCCTCTTAAAGAGGTTTTTCAAGGATGAAGGGGGCCACCCCTGTTCTGACAGCTTGTTCAATGAGAACAGTGTGCACTGTGATTGCCTTATGCGCAGCAATGGCAATGCCTGTCAGCATTCCTTGGAGGAACGCAATGGGGCTTTCGCTCCGATGACCTTCAATAAAAATAGTTTTCCACGAAGGGGCGCGAGTTTGGTGAGGGGGCACAGAGAGACAGAAAAGCAGAGGACAGGGCAGATGAGATAAGGAGAGAGTGAATAGGAAGTTGGGTAAGAGAGAGAAGTGGCTGAGAAAGGGAGAAATTACGAGCGAGAGAGAGAGAGAGAGAGAGAGAGAGAGGTTAGGAAACTGAAAACAAACAGGAAGAGTGAGATGGTGGAAAGATGTTGAAGGACACAGTGAATGGACAGATTGCAGATAGAGGCAGAGTGGATGGCGTGGCCCTATTGTGTCAGGCTAATTTCATGGGATCAAACCAAAGCGCAGCCCCAGACATAGACAGAGCTGCAGCAATCTGTTGGGAAATCTCCCCTCTAATTGGCCCCATGGAAAAGGCCACCGCCGGCACACTGTAACTTGTTCTTGATCGCTTTACCTCCCCACATAACCCACTGTACATGCAGCAAGGCCTGCCAGTCAATCACTACAATGGCAGTTTGCAGCGGCTTAGAGGAAGGCACACAAGGTTAACAGTGAGTGGTTCTTTTATTGTACTGGAACTGTGGGTTCCAGTTTGGGATAATGAAAAGGCAATATTTATACCTAATGTCTATCAGTCTGTACAAACATCCCATAGTGATGGACGGGGAGTGAAACTAGACTTTTCCGTGTACGTAAGTGTACATGTGACAATGTGAGAGAGCAGAGGGCTTTGATTTTCAATGCATTAAAGGAAGAGTAAAGCATTTAAGATGAGAATAACCTCATATGGTGGCTTTTCAAGCGTCCTCCCTCTTTATTCAACTGTCACCTATACCAGTGGTTCTCAACTGGTCTGGCTTGGCCTCTAATGAACTCCAGAGTTAAATGGTAGCCAGTGCACTGGTGAGGAGTGAGTCCTCCCTCCAACATGGAGGGATTCAAGAGGTCTTGTTTACAAGTGAAAGGGAAAATGGATCAATAAAATGGCAAGCAGATCAGAGGTGAGGTCAGCACAAGTGGTAATGGACTGTTATGGTGAAGCCTGAGCCTTGGCACCTGCTCCATCGCATCAAAACATCTAGTTGGGGTGGCTGCAGCATAATCTTAATCCCCCTCTGGGCACTTTAGGGTTAGAGGGCACCCCTGGGTAGACCTGGTGGAGGGATACTATCCTATCTGACCTGGGAGGACCTTACTGGAAGCTAGAAGGCATCAGTGAAGAAGAAGGGACATCTGGAAGAACCTGCTTAGCCTCCAGCTACCTCACCCTGACCTCAGATAAGCAGAAGAACTGGATTTATATATACAGTGGCTAAATGATGATGACAGGGCCATCTTGCAGAACTTGGGCCAGATAGTGGCGACAGTCCCGATCTGAGGTGACTCATTGTTTCCTAGACCTCTCATATGTGTTGCATTAAGAGGAGACGACAGACAGAACATAATTCTCCCGCTGGTTCTTCCCTTACCTCCCTTTTCCCCCCCTTTCGTCCTCATCTTCAGTGTTTTCCTGCCATTACATTGCTTTTAATCTTTGGCTTTGCATTTGTCTATTTTCTTTTCTGTCAGTCCAACGTCACTTACACATGTGTCCAATTTTTTCTCTGAGGTTTATCTGCTCCTTTGCAGCTTTTTTCCAGTTTGATCAAATTTCCAGATCGTCACTATTGTCTTCGGTCATATTAAGTCATGTCACATCTTGAATTTCTTATTTACTATTCCACAAATGGCTTTATTATTCTGTTTGTGTTTTGGTGTTAAACAGTTTTCTACCATCTGCTAACACTTGACTTGTTTGTGATTTGGCTCAGGCCCCCGTGCTGTCCAGTCAAAGCCTCCTCAGATGACAGGACAGATTTTATAGATGTTTTGCTCTATACGTCAAGAAATGAGGCAGTGTTCAATTCCTTGTCAGGTGAGCTACGAGCAAACCTGCTGGCATTCGATCAAATCCCAAACATGGCAACACAAACACTGTTAAAATACAGGTAAAAAAATGAAGAAAGGATCAGTGAGGAGGTGAATTAGATGCTGGGATAAGGAAAAGTCCTGTCCGAGCTCAGACAGCCAATAACAAGTAGCTTTCCAACAAGACGGCCTCAGTTTGTGTGAATGTGTGTGTGTAATGATGCGTGCGTCCCTGGTGACAGGCACTCTTAGTGACTTACAGTATGTGTATGTGTGTGTTATGAGAGAGTGTGCATGGGAGATGGGAGGAGAAGGGGGGGGTATGTGTGTGTGGGGGGGTAAGCCCTTCTAAATATGCATCTTAATGGCCGCTCTGTTCCCACCATTCACACGGAGTGATGGAGAGAGTGAGGGCGAGCGAGGCAGGGGACGAGGAGAAGTGGTGCTGCATGTTTTCAAGTGGGCAGCTCGAGACAGCGGCGCGAAGCAGACAGAGACAGAGGGTTGAAAAGACAGAATGGTTGGTGCAAGCAAACGTCAACAAGAGACAAACTATGTGAGGAGCTGCCATACCTGACTCCTTCAACCGTGGCCCCATTCCACAGTGACACGCACACACACACACACACACGGGCCTCTGCTGCAGTAGCATTGAGGAGCAGGAGTGGAGCGCTAGCCTCCTCAGGCAGTAGCTGTTTGTCGCTAAATGAAGGCCGGCATTCTTTGGTTTCCCAGGGAGCTGGGTGCCTGCCAGTCCCCCGGCCACTGAGTGCCATTTTATTAAGAACAAAATGGAGCCCCTATGAAAGGAGCCCAGCACTGAGCCTGCACAGGTCTCACTGAGCCGGGCCTCGGCATAAACAAACACCACCTTAAAGAGACAGGCTTTGCAGAGAGTGAGGGACAGCAGGGCCCCTCAAGAGCCCTGGAAGAGACACACACCGCTCTGGGATCGGCAGTGGCTGCTATCGATAAGCGAGAATCACCTTGCAGAGGAGAGGTGAAGGGTGAGGTGAGGAATGCGATGATAAACAAGATAGTGCCCCGTCAAAAACTAATTTGGTGTTTGGTTTCGCAATCAGCCGCTGGTAATGGTAAGATGATATGGAGGAGATAATAACATGGGGGTTCGCCGCAGGGAAAACAAATGCCAGTAAATAATCAACAGCCACTTCAAACCTGACAGTAGAGGATATAAAAATAACAAAACTGCAAATACTTACACATGCAAACTTTAGCAGTGATATATACAATACTGCGTTTTGGCAGCTGGCGCAACTGGACGAATGGATAGCTCATCAACTGATGGATAATGGGATAGAGCGATGATGTCAAATGCAAGTCAAATGAAAAACACCTGGTCTTTCTTAAACTACACCTCCAACTCTCTTTCTTTTTTTTCTTCTTCTTCCGGTATAGTTCCTTTTTTTCATAATACACACAATTACATTGATGGCACATTTTTAGAGCAGATAAGTTTAAATATACACATGTTCCCACATGGTCAATTCACAGTGTTGCCAGGGGGTGTCAGTAGTGCAGTATCTGTGTGTGTGTGTGTGTGTGTGTGTGTGTGTGTGTGTGTGTGTGTGTGTGTGTGTGTGTGTGTGTGTGTGTGTGTGTGCGTGCATGATCATGTATATTTCTATATGCACATTATAAACTGGTAAATTCTGGGTGATATAAATAATCCATAATAAATAAATAAAATAATTTCAATTATATTTCACACAGTGGAATTTAATTGAAATTATATATAATGAACTGTGGGCAATAGAGAGATGGTTCCCACTGTTCATTATACTATATAACATTCAAGGAGATGGTTTTGTGTTATGGAAAATTTGCTATTTTGTGCTGTATGCTTGAAAAGCCACAAAAACCCACAAAATGAATGTTTCAATTAAAGACGCTTGCTAAGCAAAATGCCTAAACTTGACTTATCTCTATTTGCGTCGCATGTTTAATGCAACAAATGAGCGACAATCATCTACACATGTACGAATTTCCAAGGAGACGTGTTCCCATGGATCTGCATATCAGTGATCGCCTTTGGTTTCTTAATCTCACACACACGCGATATAAACACACACACACACACACACACACACACACATGCACGAAGTAAGATGGGACGTGAGCCAACATCTGTCTTTGATATTATTTAACTAACCACTTATTGTGGGAGCCCACCAGCACCATGGATGGCGTCTAGTGCTGTGTGTATGTGTACGTGTGTGTGTGTATGTATGTGTGTGTGTGTGTGTGTGTGTGTGTGTGTGTCAGTCTACGAGAGCGCTACGGCGTCCCCTCAGATGCTTTGGCAAGCTGCTGTTGTGTTGTTACATCCTTTGGGGTGAGCGCTTAGCGTGTGTGTGTGTGTGTGTGTGTGTGTGTGTGTGTATGTGTGTGTGTGTGAGTGTGTGAGTGCGTGTGCGCGCATTAGTTCAGTATGTGCGCCTGCATTTCTGAGAATGTGACTGCATACCAGCGCGCAATGTGTGTTTCCACAGACATGTGAGAACAGTGTGAGTGTGTGCGGTGGCTATCCCCCTCCATAGTGAAAGCCGCAGCCTCAAACCACATCAGAGAGTGTGTGGGAGACAGAATGACAAGGCCAGGAACCAGCTAGCGTCTGCCTGAAGCCACACACAGACGCAGACACATGCTCACACACTGACACAGACACACACATATACAGACACACACACACTCATACAAACACATTGATACTTACATATTTATCACACTTACCAACTTAGTTACACACACGTTGACTCGTCTATTAGGCCACTGACCACACACACGCATATACACATACGTTTGACACCAACAGTCATTACATCACAAGTCCCATCCAGTGGTGAGTGCTCAGGCCAAAGATGCAGTCTGCAGCAGGGGGAGATGTTTGTGTTTGCATATTTTCTCACAGACACACACATTGACGGAGCAGACAGGAAAATAGGCTTTCTACTGTGGATTTGTTTTAGCATCTCGTCATGTCACTGACCGGCGAGTGGGGTGACTGCAAATGAAAATATTTGAATTATTTATTAAAGGCCACCGAACGCGATGTAGGGATAAAGGGTCTCCGAGTAACACTGTATTCAGTGTTGATTGAAAAAAAAAAAAAAAAGGATGCTCTCATGTTATAGGTCTAGTGTGTAAGATTTGGTGACATCTGGAGGTGAAGTTGCATGTTTTATCCATCCACCTCACCCTTCTGAGCAGGCAGGAGAACCAGTGGAATACTTCAGTTGTCATTACAACTCTAAAACTGTTCACTCTGGGCTACTGGTAAAACATGGTGGCCCCCGTAGAGAGGACCCACTCCTCATGTAAATACATATTAATGGCTTATTTAAGGGTAATGGGGGGGAGTAATACATTTAGGTGGTTGTGAGTTAATGAAACTGTTAGTATGTAATTGTTTTGTAATATTTTGAGAAGTGAGGAAAATGACAGAAGTCTTACTCACTACACCTTTAACTAACACGTGAATTGATGCGTAATAGCAGCAGTGTATGATGCTTGTTTTCCTACTCACAGAAAAACAAAACCCACACTGGTGCTGCCAATGGAGGACCATGCAATTTCTCACACTGACACACATACTCACACACACACACACACGCACAAACGGACAAAGCCCGAGCGTGGGTCATCCATGGGTGAGTGAAAGCTAGAAGCTGTGTTTTTCCTTGCGGTGGACACACATCAATTTCAAGGAAATTGCTCGCCCCATTATTGGAAAGTGTTACCGGAATGTCAATTAAGGGGGAAGTTTTTAACCTCGCACCGCACAAATAAACACTGCACCCCTGCTCCCCCCTTATTAAAGGCAGTGTCAGTGCAGACAGAGAGTCTGGAAGAGGGCAGAGAGGAGGAAAAGGGGGGACATGGAGAGCAAGAGAGGGAGGAAGAGAGAGAGAGAGCGAGAGAGAGAGAGGGGGGGGGGATGGGAGGCCCATGAAAGGGAGGAGAGGAGACAGGAGATTTGGGGCTCTCACAGAAATGCCTTTGGCCTTTTTTCCTTTTTGTGCCCAAGGGTCCTAGACCCTGAGAACCACTCGATACCCGGGCTCCGGCCCCAGCTCCGGCCCACTTAAGGTTAACCTCAGAAGTCAGGGATCTGTTTGACAGCTGGTTGGATCCTGTAGGTGCGACTGCAGCAAAGGGGGCACGTCAGAAGAGGTGTGGGGGGGAGGGGGGGGGGGGGGGGGGGGGGGGGGGGGGGTCATGGAGGTGGGACGGGCAGATGGCAAAGAGAAGGGAGAGAGGTGAAGGGGTGTAACAATGTCAAGGAGGGTGTGACAGAGGTGAGAAGGTGGATGTGAGGCAGGGAAGAACATGTGGGAAGGGATATGCAAAGGAGAGGTGGTGGAGGGGCGAGGGGAGGCAGGAGTGTTGGTTTGGGACTGATACTCTCACATTGCACTGAGGGAACCACAGGAAGTGAACTTTAAGAGAAGTGAGTGTGTATCAACTCTCTCTCTCTCTCTCTCTCTCTCTGTATATATGCTTCTGTCTCGTGATAATAAGGTCACATCAGGTGACCTTTAGAGTTTTAGCAGCAAAGCCAGACACAAGCAGGCTTTCCAAAAAACCCTGTTGTGAACAAATGTCAGTGTTGCCGCAACAACAAAGACAAAGATGAAGAAGAAAATTGAATCCAAGTTATTTTTAAAAAAAGGAAAGAAAAAGGCACCATCTGCATGAGTGTTCTTCTTCAGTGGGCCTGAGGAAGACAATAACAACGTCCTCTTGGATGAAAAGTGACAGCAGCATCACGATACAGCAGCAACATCCACCTGTTCCACTGCCCCACCTTCACCTCAACTGGAACTCAGCATCAATGTGGATGACAAGTTAGTTTAGCCACTGCACATTAATCAACAACGTTTAGTCTATTTCTTACTTTTAGGTAAGTACTGAAAAAAAAAAGTGTATTTCTTTGATCACATGGGGATTCAGTGTATTGGGATGAAGGACTTGTGTGGTAAGAGAGGTGGTGAGTGGGTGTGTGTGGGTGTGGGAGTGGGTGGGGGTCTGTGTTTGCGAGCTCACAGGCATGTGAAATGCCTTCACATAGCCAGTGTGTGAGCCTCTGTTTGGAAAAGGGGGCTTGCCAAGAGTCCCATCACCATAACAGATGAACAGCTGCTGCTCTGCTACATGTTCCCTATAGCTCCCACTCTGAGTCAGACCACACTGCCTCTCCTCTGTGGAAAAGGTAGAGGATGAGGTCTGGAGTGTTGCACTGATCCTGACTTTTTTTTTCTAATATAAATCTAAATGACTATGTTCTTGCATGAGCACATGTGCAGAGTCATGTGCATTTTCAAGGAGGTAATCGCCTTGACGAGAAACATAACCGAAAACCAAGGGGCATTAATTCCCCCCCACCCTGTCCTACATTAGCTTTGTCGCTAGGCAACAATAATTAGGGGGGGGATGAACTGGTGACATTGATCACGAGAAGTAGACCAGACTGTCTCATTTCTGTCTGACCATGGAAGGACATGGGTGTCCTTGACCGTGTCCTCGGAAAGGGCCCAGCCCATGAATTGGGACACGGCTCATATTAAAAAAGTATGTGGTGCCATACTACGGGGAGGAACTTACATTTTGATAAATCTGTAACTCATGAGAGGAAGAAAAGTTCTTCCCCAGTTGAAATAAGGGCAAGAGGAACTTTGATCACCACGGGAGGCTCTCTGTGCTCCATCAGTCTCCATCTCCTCACCCCCCGCAGGAATCATTTCAGGAGACACTGATCAAACACCAGGCCGTGTTCGGGGAAGCGAAGGTGACGCACATCTTCACCCGAGTGACGACAACCAGAGAGCCCACCCGGGGCTCGGACATGGACATCATCAAGTTTGACAGCTGTAGTCTTCATCACACGTCTCCAAGTATAGTCACAGCAGCAGCGAAGCTGCAAACTGCAAAAAGCTCCCGCGGCCTCACGAACCGCAGTCGAAGGACAAGCATCCCTCACGACACGAGGGGCTCGAGACAGACAGCAGGCAACTGTAAGAGACGGACGAGGAGGGGAGCAGCTCCGAATCTACATAGTTAATGATCGCAATTTCACCGGTTACCATCGGCAACCGGGGCAGCCGCACAAAACATTCCCATGCCATTCTCTGGGCCCTGCTTTTGGCCGAGCGCGTGTCCGGGTGCCAGGGAGAGAGAGGTCTGAGTGAACAAGTGCATTTAAATGAGTGGTATTTTTCTCACTGATTTTTATGAGTGTGGTTTGCCGTCATCGGCCAAGCTCACATCCATCTCAGTGGAGATGCAGGGAACACAAGGAGAAGAGGAGGATGGCAGAAAACGAATGTGTGTTTGGGTGTTGAGGTGAGTGCGTAGGAGTGGGTACAAAAAAAAAGGGCCAGCTGTAACCAAACTAACCATAAATGCTTTTTGCGAGCCAGACCGTGAGAGTGGTGCACTTCCCTGGACCAAACCCTGAAACTACCCATGCAGGCCGCCGATGCCCTCACTGAGAAATGATGTGTTGAGTTGGTCCAGTTTAGCGGTCACCTTTGTTTGTTTATTCGTCATTTCTCTCTGCAGACGGAGAGAGTGACAGGATCGGGAGAGAGGCGGCCTCGGACAAAACCTTTGGGAAGCAGACTCAAAGAGAGGGAGCCTGCTGAGTCCTGCATCGTCAAAGCGGTGCCGTCCGGCACAGGAATGCTGAGCAAACACAAACACCACTGTTTTATTTTTACAAAGCACGAGCCAAGGGTCTGGCTCCCCTCTCTTGGCCTGCCACCGCTCTGCCTTCCAATAAACGTCTCCATAGATAATGAATGCGAGTGGGACCGTCCCGCGGCCGAGGCTTGGCTCCTGTAGCAGCTATGACTGTCCACTGTGGTGTGTGTGTGTTAGTCATCTCAGGATGAATGAGTCACCAGAGAGAAACCTCAAGCACCACCCAGGTAACTGCTCAGCCACACACACATGCACGCACACACATGCACGCACACACACACACACACGCACACGCATGCACGCACACACACACACACACACACACACACACACACACACACACACACACACACACACACACACACACACACACACACACACACACGGTACTGGTACTGAGAAGAGTCAAGTGATGATGCTCTGTTGTATGGCATTATGCTGCCATCGTGTGGCCGGGATCAGAATGAGCAAAGGCCAGGCGCTCCGGCAAACATCCATCCATCCATTATATATACTCTGTAAAGGTTAAGGGAGGTGGATAGAGCCACTTTCTGGACAGATCACCACATCAACAAATACAGACCATCCAAAGAGTCTCCAAATTAAATCACAAGTGTGCATAGATCTACAAGTCAGTGTATAAAATTCAGGAAAACGTCATCAAAGATATCTGGATATTGGATAATTGTTTTTGTTTTTTTAACAAATTTGCATTTGTCATACATTAGCAACTTCACCCTTCTCCCCACTTGCAAGTTGTGTATTATCCATGGTACATGCTACTACCTTATTCTCACAAGGGCTCACTCTTTTGCCAGGGCACTGGCAGGACATTGATCGTAACATAAGTTACAATCGGTCGTCAATCCACCAGGTTGCAACACAATCAGGGTGAAGACTGAATGTGAAGAGGAAACCTTTCTCCTTGGTACTCCTCTGTGTGATGAGAGGACTGAATTTAAACTACAATCTCTTAGTTAGGATGACACCTTAAAGGTGCAGTGTGTCAGATTTGGTGATATCTAGAGGTGAAGTTGCACGTTGTATCCAGCACCTCACCCTCACCCTTCTGATCATGCAGGAGAACCTGTGGTAGGCTTCAGTAGTCATTAAAAGTCAAAAAATATTTAGTACGTCCACTCTGGGCTACTGTAAAAACATGGCGCCCCCCATAGAGAGGACCCGTATGTATATATATATATATATATGTATATACATGTATATATATATTAAAGGGCTCATTTATGGGTAAAGGTATTAGAAATTCATGGAAATGGCAGTATGTCATTGTTTTGTAACATTTTAAGTGAAAAAAATGACCGAAATCTTTAAAGAAGGACTTACAGGTGTCCCCATGGTATTTTCCTCCCTTGAATCCATGGAGGCAAGACATCGTGGTACTAATTAATCCAGTAATCACAGCGCTGATGCAGCTCAGGCCTTGAGGCTGGTGCGCTCTTACATCCTGTATCGATTGACGTCCTCTGGGAGTTGAGCAGCAGCAGCAGTTAAAGGATGGAGCACTTGAGCGGCTGCTGTGTCATTTTGCATCCTTCATCCTTGGCCTTTCCCTGGATATGTACTAGAGGGTGGCATTCATTTTCTGTAAAGTTAATAAGGCAGGAGACATTTGTTCGTCATTCAGAGTGGGCTCTTCACCTTTTGTTCAAGCACACGCTGACCTGCCGCTGAGGCATCATCATGCGATAGATTTGTTTTGTTTTTAATCAACAGTAAATCTAATGTTACTCTGCGATTGGAATTGATCACAAGTCAGTTCAGCTGATAATAAATAACCAACACAGCCTGTAGAACAGTGTGATGCTCGGGTCTCTTTCAGAATCCACACAGCCCCTCCCCTCTGACAGGCTATACCTGGTGACTGCACTACCCAGAACCCTAACAGATTAATCCAATACAGAACAGCAGGTAGTTGACAGAGGATCAATTGTGGAGGTGGATGATGGACCAAATCAGATGTTAAACAAAGCGAGAACTGGGCTCGCAGACTGAGAGGAATTTTAAAACGGTAACCAAAGGGGAAAACAGAATTTGATTTCGGTGGCAGCTGTGGATCGAGAGATACAGCAAGGCGACAGCTGTATCAGTAATGTGCGAGATAAATGATGGAGAGCTCTGAATATGTGTGAATGGGTGAATTCACAAAACAGTAAACTGAAAACTCTAAATTGTTGCGATTGTCATTGAGACAAGAAAAAACAAATACACACCTTTACTGATATGATTCTGGTTCTGTTTTATGCAAATCCAGACATAAGGATTATCAATTTAATGACATAAATTCCACAGGATCACACAACAACCTCTAAAAGTAGGTGGGTAAAGCATGTGCCTTGAATGCATAACGCCATGGGTTCAGTTCCCAGCCTTGCCATCCACCCTTATATGTATATTGCGTTGGATAAAAGCATAAGTCGAATTGTAAACCAATTTAAATGTTAAATAGCTTTGGTTTTGGCCAAATACAGAAACCATTAACTTCTAGAACAGACTCTATTCAGGTGTATGATCCATGATTTCATGTTTTTAGATTACTACATTTTGCAAGATGGTGTATTTTCCAACATTTTTGTGAATCCTACAAGAAATACTGCGGAAACGAAAAATGACATCTGCAAAAATTGTCTCAATCTTACACAACTGCCTCGACAGAAAACATGAGCGCAAAAGCCACAACATAACTGAAGTGAGCAACTATGGAGTCAAGTCGTGAATGTGTGAGTCAAGTGAGTGGATTTTCACAAACAACATCTCATGTGACAATAACCACTGCAAGTGATCCTACTTGTTTAATTGTCAACAGCTGTCACTTCTGTTGCGATTGTGTTTTCATTGCATGACTTTGTTTTCTCTTAACACGCGACATAAGCCAACGAAGATAATGAACAGTTTGCTTGCATCTACTTTTACTGTCATTTTTACACTTTGCACAATCATCTCGTGGCCCAAACTGGACCATCAAACGGGCTGGTTTTGGCCCCCGGGCCGTATGTTTGACACCCCTAGATCTAGTGAAATCACTCTAGCGTGATTCAGTGTCTGTGAGGTTTGCATCAAATGGCGACTTACCCAATGAAAAATAGGGCTCAGCTTTTAGATTGTGGGGCTGCTGCAAACAGACGGTGAACATACAACTTAGCTGTCAAACCTGGAGCCGGATTCAAACTGTGAGGATGCTTCTCTTTTGCTCCTAAATTCCCCAAACAACTAAGAAGGATCTCTCCTCCTCTCTAGGACACGACAGATCCTGACGTGAGTCATTCTGTGAGCAGGTGGCCTATGCGGTTAAATAACATTAGAAATAATGATCTATACCATCTGCTTTGCCGAAGCCTTGATGGAAATATTAAAAAATGTGCCCGCCGGCTTTGTGTCACAACGCAGCTGGTTTACAAACAGATCAGGTGGTGAGATGGGAGCTGACAGAGCTGTCTCAATTCTCTACTCGTTCAGTTCAAGTGCTTTTCAATATCTGTGTCAGTGTATGTGCAGCAGATGTTCTCTCCGGCCACGTTTCATGTGCACGCTGTGCATGTTTAAGACTGATTATGTGTGAGCACATACTGCGTCTGCCTCCCGGCACCGTGAATGATTCAAAAACAAAGACGCAGCTCGGCCACAGGGAACACCAACTTACTTCCTTTAAACCGATCCAGACAAGCCCCTGCGCCGCCTGGTACCAAGAGCTATGTGCTGAATCTCATCTGGCTCATTGGACAGACGGGCTGACCACCGCGCTTCCTCCTGAGGCCCACGCATGTGTCCGTATGCATGAGATTTGTCTGGTGGCGTTTCCTGCTGGTTTCGGGGGAATTGTGACAAACAGCTATTTGCACGTCTGCTGGTTTATGAATAATATGAAGCGTGGACTCCCACCTGTCCCGTTTAACGCAGGAACTTTGTGAGTCATCTCACGGAGAGTGTCGGAGCGGAGTGCGGCGAACGAGTACAAACAAAGCATTATGTCGTTACAGCCTCTCAATCAACAGAAATGATATGGTGTGTACTTTGATTATGTGGTTACTCAGCCCCTTTAGCGGTGCCGCTTTGAGTGCGTTTGTGCTCTCAGCGACACATGAATAAACACCACACGTACAAACGATGATGTGGCTTCCCACGGTTATGCTAACTCCGTTGTGCGCATTAAAAACACACCCACAGAATGAACCTGCGTTATTTCAATAGATTCAATTAACTGACAACGTCTGTATTTTTATTATTGAAAAAAAGAAAAGCGCTGTTGTCCCTCGCAATAGTCGAGACTTTTTTATTATTCTGATTATCATTCTCAGTGACAACCTCCTTCGTCTTCCTCCTCTTCGGAGAATGTTCGTGCAATGTGAAGGTGACTTTAGATAAGTGACCAGATCAGATATGACCACGGCATCAGATACAGACATGGACTGGATTTGGAGCGAGTGACGTTATCACAGCGATAGATTCGGGCTGCTCAGCAGGCGGCGTTTATAACAGCAACACAGCGTGAAGCAAAATATACCTGATATTTCAGTGACATTCATCCATGCATGTACATATGGCATGTGCACATGATACAAACATCTAGCACTGTCAGTCCAACAGAGCTTGTGTAAGAAGTAGGCCAGTTCATCTGATTCTCATCTTTTATTTAAAGTATTATTTGTAATTTTGATGTAGTTTTGTTTATCAACAGCAGAGGGCAGTGTTGTGCGAGAACATCGATCAACTAACCAAACAAACAAGCTGAATATTCCTTTGTTTAGCACATAAAACTACAACTTCGACCAGAGTGGATGAAAAGGCAAACAACACTACATTGGCTCATAACTCACTCTAGTGGAAAGAAATGGTATTACAGGGTAGCCAGACCAGCATTTTCTATTGATATCTCTATAAAGCAATACACTGACATGTTTAGTATGAGAGGACTTCTATTTCTAAATACTATCATCTAACACTATTATCAGAAATTAAAGATTTCCAGCAAGTTTGATCACACCGATATGATCCCTGGACAGAAATATCAGTATTAGCAAAATCTCATATCGACTCAAGAGTCAACAAACTTTAAAATAAAATACTATTTCTCTCTCTCTCTTTCTCTCTCTTAGCTCTATGGCTAGGGCTTAACACAGGAAGTCCCCCAACGGGAGGGCCAGCGGTTCAATCTCAAATCTTCCCAAATCAGCTTGGGTCCTTTGACAAAGGACTGACTTCTAAATTGAACCCCTAACATGTGCTTCACAACAGATAAATGCATGTACAATATGAAAGGGTGGGTGAGTGGGTGAAGGGCAACTCTGTGCTATAAAAGGCTTTGAGTGGTCTGAAATGATAGAAAAGTTGGTAGAGTATGTGTCTCAGATAAATAGGGATCTGTGAATGGAGCTATACACAGGTCAAGTAAGAGCTACAGCTGCTGAGGTGCCACTGTGCAACGCACACGATTCTTGACAACCACTGGCAAATGCACACGTCTCTTTCAGGTGGGTAAAGAGTCGAGAAATGTGAATGAAGCTCTTTCAAACTCACGCGCTGCTTCTCTTGTGAGGGAATGATTACTACTTTAACCTTGGATATAAAAAGAAAAAGCACTTGAGTGAGATCTGCGCCGCTGAACCAGAGGGGGCGTGACCTTGAACACAAAACATTCACGGCAGACTGATGAGAGTCATGTTAGAGAGGGAGAGTTTCTGAGGATGGCGTGATGCTGCTGCTGGTGCTGGTGCTGCTGCTGCTACTGCCGTGGAGCATCAGGAAATAGCTCAGTTTGGCTGCTTTACAAGCACAGGGACACACTCTCCCCCACCTCAGCCCTTTATCCTGCTACTCCAATACACTTAATGCTATTACACCAACACCTACATACCCACTTTCTCCCTGAGACTATAAAGAGGCCTCTATGCAAATGTGTCCAAATTCAAGGAGTACACACTTTATCACCCACATTCATGGACCAATTAGATCACAGCGGTGCGGCTACACACTAAAATTATTTTTCTTGGTAGCTAGCAGCTTAGAGCTGGTACAGTTAGATTGCAGTGTAGCTTCAGATATCAGAAGTCTCTCCGTCTCCAACAAACAGATAGAATAAAACCAAGAAACAGACAATTTCTGATTTGATCATTTCACAATCTTTAGTCCATATTACTGTGGCCCATGGTATATTTTTGATTGGCCAAATTCTGAAACTATAATGGGATATGGCCCTGCACTTGACTGTATTGCACTTCCTAGTTTCTAAGTTGCAATGCTGCCTGGTTTTAATTTAAGCATATTTAATCATTGAGCATGATTTTAATTTAACTTTAATTAGTGGCCCTCGATAAAAAAAAAAATAGTTTGGCCACCCCTGCTATCAACTCAATGCTAGGTGACAGCTGTAATTGCAGGACAAGCTGATAATGATAATGATGATGGGGGGCGAGCAAAAACTAAGTGTGCAGTCCCTGAATTGGGACATGAATTCCAACAACAACTTTGCAAGATAATGTTTTCATTTTCATTCTTTACCTCATAAACAATAGAAGCTTACTCTGCAAACACCAGCAACAACCAAACAATATGAGGTCTGCACCTCTCCATCATTGACCTGATATAGAAGCACCGTTGCTCCGCTGTGCCTCCTCCACAGCACAACAACACCTCCACTGTCGTCTGTGCCACGCCCCTTCGACTTCATTGCCTTAATTTTCCGGAAGCAAAAGTGGCATCCCCTCGAGGAGCGGGTATAAGTGACGAATTCTCCGAATTCATCGTCCCCACATCTGTAACCGGCAGGACGGCGATGATGTCGCTCGTTTGCCTTTTTGTGCAGAGGATAAATGAAGGAGAGGGAAACAGACAGGCAGCACAAATACATATATTTGTTTGGAGGATATCAAGAAAAAAAGCCTGACAGTGACAGAGGAGACTGTCTTGCTTGTTTTCAAAATGAGGCTTCCAGGGGGAGGAGAAGTGTAGGAAGTAGACATAGGGTGTTATTAAGAAGAGGAAATAAATCTTCAAACCTAACAACAGTAGCTTATGCAAGCTGTCCCCCTGATGCTTTGTGTATGTACCGTTATATCTGCCTGTTTTGCTGGCAGAAACGCTCTCCCTGTGGAGTGCTACAAAAACACTCCACAATAAAGTAAATGTTTTTTTTCCTCCATTAGAGTGAAAACATCCGGATGCTACATTTTGATATGGCAGTCATCTTTCATTGACAAGGCATTTCTGCGAGATCTCACCCTGAAACATCCGCGGCAGGTCATCACATCCAGAGCCGTCCCCATTTCAAGCTGTTCGCTGTGATGAAACTTCCCTCCCTTTATTTGTGGATCTGCAGGTCTGACCTGGTTCTACCAAAAATTATGGATAAAAAAGAATCCACGTCCCCACATTTCTACAACTTAATTTCTCCAGTCATACAACCAACAACACTCCTCTGCCAGACTGTCCCCTTCCACGGTGTCCTGGTGTCTGGTTGCCCCTTAGTGACACCGGAGAGTCAATTACAAAGCTTTGTCTGGTAATGAGCTCTCCAGTTACCTGATCCAGTGACAAAGGTACAATATAGAGCTTTTCAAATTTTAATGTTGGTTCGTCCAGTTGGCTGCGCCAGCCGGGCAACACTGGACTACAATATAACACAGACCCCATTTAAATTATAGCAAAATATGCATGAGAATTCAAACCAAAGGTATTGTGCTAAAGCTTCGTGTAACTATACCCACTATTCATTGAACATAGAGCAGCATACATCTCTTTTCCTAATCTCAAAATGCAAACACATAGTCAATCTTTTGGATAGATTTTATAAGAGGCTTAGTTTAGCTAGAATAAACTCCCTGTCACTGAAGCACCATCAATCAATAATTCTTACTTTACTGCTCATCCTCTCAGTATCACACAGGGCGACAGATCATTCCACTTGTACAACATCCATGTGATGTATGACACAAATTACAAAACAAAAATCATTTAAAAAAAATTGAGGACATTCGAGCTTCATAATTTCGGTCTTAGCCCCTCCCTTTTTCAACCTGCTTGTCCCATGCTGTCCTGTTTCCCCTTCTTACTAAATCAACCTCCTGTTTTCAAAGAAAGCAGATAAAGTCACATGAATGATATCTACTCTCATCACACTAATTATGAATTCTCCTCCATTTCACTCCTTGAACTTCGAGGTCAAGAGGAGGTGGTTAGAAAAGACAATGCTTCTGAATACATCAAAACCAGGCATCGTGCTATTGTGAGAATGTGTGTTGATGTCTAAACGCGTATAAATCAGGCATGTCAAACATACGCCGGAAATCATCCGGCGCCGGGCCGGATGATTTCATCCGGCCTGGGCGCATGTCACGGAAAAGCGAGTCTCTAACGTAGGGATTGGCAATCTCTGACTCCTAAACAACCATCTCGGCCCTATTTCCGCGGAGAGTTAACACAACAAATTACTAATGGTAAATATACGCAGATACTGGGCATCTTTTACTTTGAAGGGGATGCCATCAGGATCCGACTACGTAAGCTCCTACTTATCGTAACTTCCCTATGCCGCGCATAGCGCATATCTTCGGGGAGTGTTATCCCATTACCATATCTAACGCGCTGGAGGTATCTCACCCACGGCAATGTCACATACACTCATGGTGCAACCCACTCCCCCCCACAATAATGGCTGAACCCACCCGAACACCGCAGCATCAGTACA
>JAFBJT010014756.1:0-14809 GCA_016785325.1 Chascanopsetta lugubris | reverse complement strand
GGGTCTGGGATATTTTTAGCATAGCTTAGCACAAACTGGAAAAGTGGGATGGGTTATAACCATCATGTTGTCATAACCAGAAACCATATGTGTATGCTTCTTGAAAAATATACCTCAAATTAAAATGTAGATTGGCCTAAAAAGGTCAGGTGAGTTTTACTTAGACCAGAAATTCAATTATAGCTTACCTTTTACAGCTGTGAGGAAAGAGGATCTGGGTTCAACACCCATGAGTTCAAGCACCTTTAAAATGTTCTTCTCGATGACTCCGTAAAGACTAATGTATTTTCTGAAGTGCTAATCCTGTTCTCATGTTTGACAGGCAGTGACAAAGTACAGCTTTAAAGCAGCTAGATGGAGCTTTGGTGGAGCTGATCACAATATTAAAATGACAGACTAGTCTCCTGACTGGTAAATCAATACATCAATATTACCTTTAGGCTATCCTTGCAATATAGCTTTGAAATGTAGGTAATTGTTTTTACAACTTGTCATATTCAAGCTTGTGGTGTGTTTGTCATGCTTTTAGTGCTTCTGCAAGCCTGATTGGAAGTGATAATAATGTCAGAGCAGATATGATACAATTCAATGATAACTAGAATGTGTGGTTTGCACTTGCTTGGTCATTTCGGATATGAATATCTATGGCTGTTCACAGAAATCAAATTCACAGAACCTGAAATGGAGGAAGAGAAAATAGAACAGGAGACCAAACTTAAGGAAACTATAGTCAGAACACTAAAAGAAGAAAAGCCTAAGGAGATCAAACCTGAGGCAAAAATCGCTGAAAAGAAAGCAAAGGCACATGAAGGTAAAACATTTGCAGCATTAAAACTGTTAAAAAAAATTTTTTTTTTTTAAAGATTTGTATTTACCTTTATACATCCTTGTGCTGAGTAGATAATTAGATAATGCTGATATTGGTAACAAAGCAATGTTATTGTACAACATTTCCACTAATAGAGTTTTCCCCAAACTATCCAGAAGTTAGAAATAAAAAATACACAATATAAGATAAGATACAGATCAAAACTTGCACTTTAACTTCTGCTTTTAGAAGAGGAGCTCGTGAAGAAGATTCCCAAAGAAGACCAGGAGATTCAGAATCCAGCCGAGGAGGAAAAGGAAGATGAGATGCCATCTAAAGAAGATGAAGTGAAGAAACCACCAAAACAAACAAAAGAAGTGAACAAAGCCCCCAAAGAGATAGAAGTCAAGGAACCATTGAAAGTTAAGGAATCAAAAGAGAAGACCGGGAAGAAATCATCCAAAACAGAAAAGGAAACTCCCCAAGAGGATGAAGTTAAGAGGACACCTAAAGAAAAGAAAGAACGGAGAAAATCTTTAAAAGAAATAAAGAAATTATTTAAAGGAGGAAAAGAAGACAAGAGAATCAGTGAAGAAATTAAGAAACCAGCTAAAGAGAAAAAAGTTGAGAAACCATCTAAAGAAGAGAGAGAGGTAAAGATTCAACCTGTAGAGGAGAAACAAGTAACAAAACCATCTGAGGAAGAGGAAGAGACGAGGGCTCCCACAGAAGAGAAAACGGTGATTCCCCCTAAAGAAGAGAAAGAGGCGAAGCTTCTCAAAAAGGAGAAAGGGGTGAAGCCTCCCAAAAAGGTGGAAAAGGTGAAGCCTCCCAAAGAAAAGGAAGAGAAGCTTCCCAAAGAAGAAAGAAAGGAGAAGCCTCCCAAAAAGGTGGAAGAGGTGAAGCCTCCCAAAGAAAAGGAAGAAAAGCCTCCCAAAGAAGAAAGAGAGGAGAAGCCTCCCAAAAAGGTGGAAAAGGTGAAGCCTTCCAAAGAAAAGGAAGAGAAGCCTCCCAAAGAAAAGGAAGAGAAGCCTCCCAAAAAGGTGGAAGAGGTGAAGCCTTCCAAAGAAAAGGAAGAGAAGCCTCCCAAAGAAGAAAGAGAGGAGAAGCCTCCCGAAAAGGTGGAAGAGGTGAAGCCCTCCAAAGAAAAGGAAGAGAAGCCTCCCAAAGAAGAAAGAGAGGAGAAGCCTCCCGAAAAGGTGGAAGAGGTGAAGCCTTCCAAAGAAAAGGAAGAAGTCAAGAAAACACCCAAAGAAAAGAAAGAGGTCAAGAAACTTCCTAAAGAAGAGAAAGAGGTCAAGACACCATCTAAAGAAGAGAAAGAGGAGAAGAAGCCTCACAAAGAAAAGAAAGATCTCAAGAGTCTATTGAAAGAAAGCAAAGACATCACAAAACCATCCAAAAAGGAAATAGAGGCGAGGAAGACTCCAAAAGAGGAAACGGCGACCAAGACACCAGCTAAAGAAGAGAAAGAAGTCAAGAAACCATCTAAACAAGAAAAAGAAGTCAAGACACCATCTAAAGAAGACAAGGAGGTGAAAGAACTTCCCAAAGAAGAGAAAGAGGTCAAGAAACTACCTAAAGCAGAGGAGGTCAAGGAACCTCCCAAAGAAGACAAAGAGGTCAAGGAACCTCCCAAAGAAGACAAAGAGCTCAAGAAACCACCTAAAGAAGATAAAGAGGTAAAGGAACCTCCCAAACAGGATAAAGAGATCAAGGAACCTCCCAAAAAAGAGAAAGAAGTCAAGGAACCCCCTAAAAAAGAGGGAGTAGTCAAGAAGCCTCCTAAAAAAGAGGAAGAAGTCAAGGAACCCACCAAAGAAGATGAAAAGGAGACGGAGCCTTCCAAAGAAGAAAAGGCCGTCCGAAAACCTTCTAAAGAAGATCAGGACGTAAAGAAGGATCTCAAAGGAGAGAAAGAAGCCAAGAAACCATCTGAAGAAGAAGTTAAAAAGCACCGTAAAGATTTAAGAAAACTACAGAAAAAAATGGCACGGAAGCTTCTGAAAAGAGAAAAAGAGGTGAAGATACCATCCAAAGAAGAGAAGGAGGTCAAGACGCCCCATAAAGAAGAGGCCGCAGTGAAACCATCTGAAGAAAAGAAGGGGGTGGAAAAGCCTCTCAAACAAGAAGATGATGTGCCACCTGAAGAAGTTAAAGAAGTCAAGAAACCAATCAAAGAAGATGAAGAAGTGAAGGAGCCTCCCAAAGAAGAAATGGAGGTGAAAGAGCCCCCCAAAGAAGAGAAAGAGGTGAAGGAGCCTCCCAAAGAAGAGGTTAAGGTGCCTCCCAAAGAAGAGGAGGTGAAGATGCCTCCTAAAGAAGTGAAGAAGGTCAAGAAACCAATCAAAGAAGATAAAGAGGTGAAGGAGCCTCCCAAAGAAGAGGAGTTTAAGGTGCCTCCGAAAGAAGAGGAGGTGAAGATGCCTCCTAAAGAAGAAAAAGAGGTCAAGAAACCAATCAAAGAAGATAAAGAGGTGAAGGAGCCTCCCAAAGAAGTGAAGAAGTCTCCCAAAGAAGTCAAGGTATCCTCTAAAGAAGAGAAAGAGGTCAAGAAGCCTCCTAAACAGGAGAAAGAAGTCAGGAAACCCCCCAAAGAAGAGAAGGAGGAGAAGAAAGAAGTAAAGAAACCATCCAAAGAGGTGAAGAAGCCTCCAAAAGAAGAGAAAGAAATCAAGACACCATCTAAAGAAGAGAAAGAGGTGAAGAAGCCTCCTAAAGAGGAGAAAGAAGTCAAGAAACCATCCAAAGAGGAGAAAGAGGTGAAGAAGCCTCATAAAGAGAAGAAAGAAGTGAAGAAACCATCCAAAGAAGAGAAACAGGTGAAGACACCTCCTAAAGAAGAGAAAGAGGTTAAGACACCCCCTAAAGAAGAGAAAAAGGCAAAGAAGCATCTCAAAGAAGAAAAAGAAGTGAAGAAACCATCCAAAGAAGAGAAGGAGATTAAGACGGCTCCTAAAGAAGAGGAAGAAGGCAAGGAACCATCTCAAGAAGAGAAAGAGATGAAGAGGCCCCCTAAAGAAGAGAAAGAAGCTCAGGAACCATCCAAAGAGGTGAAGAAGTCTCCTAAAGAAGAGAAAGAGGTCAAGAAACCATCCAAAGAAGAGAAGGAGGTGAAGAAGCCTCCTAAAGAGGAAAAAGAAGTTGAGAAACCATCCAAAGAAGAGAAAGAGGTAAAGAAACCATCCAAAGAAGAGAAAGAGGCAAAGAAACCATCCAAAGAGGTGAAGAAGCCTCCTAAAGAAGAGAAAGAAGCCCAGGAACCATTCAAAGAAGAGGAAGAGGTGAAGACGTCTCCTAAAGAAGAGAGAGAAGTCGAGAAACCATCTAGGATGAAGAGTGAGGAGATGAAGCCAGTAAAGGAGACAAAGGAGATCAAGAAACCCTCAAAAGAGAAAGCGGAGAAAGACCTTGCAAAAGAGGAAGCACCTCCCAAAGAGAAGAAGGAACCAGAAAAGGAAAAGCCTTCTGAGGTGGTCAAGAAGATTTCTGAAAAAGAAAGGACACCCTTGAAGATCATTAAGGAAGAAACAAAACCAACACAGCCTTCTAAAGAAGAGAAGGAAACCAAGAAGGATCTCAAAGAGGACAGAGAACCTGTCAAGAAGAGAGAAACAGAGACAGGTACAAACTGTAAATGCCAACGATATAACATAAATTGTCAGTATAGTGAATGTTTGTATCATTCTATCCAATCAAAGTGGACTAACAAAGTGTTTATGATATATTTACTTGCATTTACTTTTCCATTGCAGACACAACACACAAAAAGCCTTTTAGCAGCTTCAGAGTTGTCCAGAGAAATATTGCGTCTCTGCTGAAGAAGGAACATCTCAACGTTACCGAAGCTGGTAAGAAAATATCATTTTGGTCACTGACAGTTAATCAGTGTGTGAATTTTTGCTAATAATAATTTAAACTCGTGCATCATCAGGTTCAACAGTGCATCCATTCATAAAGAGGAAGAAGTGTCATGTTTTTGCACAAATGTAACACTGATGTTGTTAGCTGTGTAAATTCATCATCATCATGTTTGCTTTTGAGATATTTTTTCCGAAAATTGGCAATTAGTTCCCTCACCTCAAGTGTTAGTTTCTACACTGCTATGTCTTTATTGAGCTGATGGGGGTGTCAAATCAGTGAAATATTATAAGAGTCTGTTTAAAGTCTCTTTAAAATGCCGAAAGCTCACAGGAATGAATGTTGGCCCAGATTCAGTCACATTGCTGAGATTAGACTGAATTCTTTAGTATAATTAAATATTACACCATCCAGGTATAATACTTGGAAGGACCTGAACTTGACAGCACCTCAGTATGATAACTATACTGTAACTGACGCTTTAACCTCATCTTCCTGTTCTCAGCTGAAGAACCCAAGAGGAGTGGGAGGGTAGTGAGAGCGGCTCCCAGGCCGATAGTTCCTGTTGTGCTGAAGAAGGAACATAAGAATGTCACTCAAGCAGGTGATCCTTTTTAAATTTCTGCTTTCAAATGTACATTAAATTGGAGTTTGAAGTCTGAGTGGATGTGGATCTAAACATCTCCACCAGGTGTATATGTGTTGCTGAGTGAGCGAGTCTTGGCACGCCGTCATAAAACTGTCATAAAGCGAATCATGAAATGTAGACAGCTATCATCGCCAAAAGGCTGGTGTCTCATCTCGAAGCCCTGGCATGTTTTTTTGGACCTGGAATTAATCATTTAATTAAGAGGTTCAGAGAACATGATCTGACACTTTTTACCTGCATGAGACAGTTTGTACAAATTTACACGCTGAACCCTGAGCGCAACTGTTTTGGACTTGTTACTCGTGCATTCTGCGGCACAATGTCACAGGCACAATTGTAATCTTTCTGTTTCAGGTCTTTCGCCTGTAACAGATGTTCCTGTGGCTCCTACGGTCAAAGCCAAACCAGAAGTCTCAAAGATAGGTACTGTATAAACACAATTTTCAGCACTCAATCATCACATTTCAGCGTCTGAGTTGAATTTACCATTTTATTCAGTCATTGCTCAGATATAAGGATAAATAAAAAAATAAAAACATTTTTTTACATTTATCAACTGTTTACAGTTAACGTGAAAATGTTCTACTTTGTTCATTTTCAACAGTGGAAGCTCCCAAGGATCACAAGAAGGAACCAAAGGAAAAACTAAAGACTACACCTGAAAAAACAGGTAATGCAAATATCCACTGATAAATATTCATAAAAATGTCAGCTGGCTTATGGGATGTTGCTCATGAGACTTTTCATTTTCATTTCAGTCATGAAAGAGGTTGCACCTGCCTTGAATGTGACAGCAGCAGGTAAAAAAAATCTGTAAAGTCTTTGACTTTTTACATCACATTTATTTTTTATTCGACATTCATATTGTTTAATTTTCCCCAATAACAGACGTTCCAAAGGTAAAATCCAAACCAGAGCCTGCAAAGAAAGGTATAAACAATGTTCAATATTCAGAAATAATGTAAACATACTGCCAGTGATCATCTCCTACACTGAACTAAACATTTTGACTTCATTACATTTCAGCAGTGGAAGTTCCCGAGGAGCCAAAGAAGGAGCCAAAAGAAAAAATAAAATCCACACCTGTAAAACCAGGTAATTAAAATATTCATGCAAGAATATGTCAGTTTATTTTTCCTCCAAAAATGTTTTGTAGTCACTTCATTTTACATTATTATTTTATTTGACACTGTTCTTTATTTCAGTCAAGCCAACATCTGAATGTGACAGAAGCAGGCTCAGACTGTTTACCTTAAATATTTGGTGAAGTCAGGGCTATTCATGCAATTTCACCATTAGATGTCACCGAATCCCTCCCACTGTACTTTTAGACTTGTTGCATATGCATTAGCACAGTGCCACAGCTACATTGGATGCATGTGTGAGACAAAATGAATGGAATATATGTTGTTTTGATTTTATAATTTCTCCAAATCACAGAGGTTCCAGCTGTGAAGGCTAAACCAGAACCTGCAAAGGAAGGTATAGACTCAATTTTCACATTGGTATTTAATCATGTGTGAAGAGTTAATTCATTACATTTAGTCATACACTTGTTATGTTTCGCACTGGATTCTTAAATTGTGGACACACAATCATTTACACACGAATAGTAATCAACCTTTTTTGTGTGATGTTAATATTCACTAGTGGAAGCTCCAAAGGAGAAGGAAGAAGAAATAAAGACAAAGGAACCGAAGGAGAAAACAAAAACTACACCTGTGACAGCAGGTAATGGAACTCTCCATGCCTGAATGTTTCAGTTCAAGTGTCTTATTCAGAGTAAAGTGGATTGAAACTCTCAATAACGGATTTTTTTAAAATGAATAATAATTGTTTCAGAAACTTTTGAATTGTTTTTTTTCCTTTTTTTCAGTCAGGAAAAAGGTTGTGTCTCTCCTGAAGAGGAAACATCTGAATGTGACAGAAGCAGGTGAGAACATATGTCAAGTTTGGATCTCTAACATTTTATCAGGATGTTCATATGCCTGCCTTTCAGTTACAAATTTGTTTAGGTCAAGGGTCAATGTTAAGCTGCAATATACAACTTCACCACTAAATGTCACTAAATCATATCCACTGGCATCATTTCATTGTAATCAATCCGTGTTTGAGGCAGAGAGAGAATATGTAACATTATATTTTAAATATTATGGGTGCAGCCAATATTACAGAGGTTCCCAAGGCTCCAGAGGTGAAGGCCAAACCAGAAGCTGCTAAGACAGGTACAAGCACAATTGTCACTATTTTCAATCCTGGTTCAAGAGTCACATTTCACTTTCTACCTTTTAATGAAAGACTTTTATTATTAAACTTCTACACTGAGCCTGAGACCCTGTTTGTGGTTGTTATTTGCCAGTGGAAGTTCCCAAAGAGCCAAAGAAGGAAGTGAAGGAAAAAGTAAAAACTACACCTGTGAAAGCAGGTAAAGCTAATATTCACTGTGTCAATCATGCCGACCTTTGACATAGAAAATAAAAACAATGTAAAATCATGAGATAGATTTCATTTTTTTTTTTCTACAATATATTTATCTTGAATCTTTAAATGAACTCTCAACAGAAGTTGCAACTCTCCTGAAGAAGGAACCTCTGAATGTCACAGGTGAGACAACATTGAAAGTATTATTATGATTCTTATTATCATTAGCATCATCATCATTATTAATGATATCAAGTCATACATTTAATTACAAATTAATTTAAACCAACTTAATGTAATTTAATTAATTAACACATATATTTCCACTTCATTTTTTAACAGTTGAAGCTCCCAAGGAACCCAAGAAGGAACTAGAGGAAAAAGTCAAAAGTAAACACGTAAAAGCAGGTAATGCTCTTATTGGCTGATGCCGCTGTCGTTATGTTTGAGTATCTCACAGCAGTATTCTGTTTTATTATCATCTTAAAAGTACTCGATGGTTCTGAAGTGTTGATAAAAATGTCTGGACAAGTTTCTAAATTACTTCTCAGTCACATCACCATATAAATCTCGTGTTACGTAAATCAGTCTCTATAAAAAAAAGCCAGGAATCATCATTTTATCTTTCTTCTATAGTCTCTGTTGAACCCGAGGCCAAACCAGTTCCTGCCAAAAAAGGTAAAGGCAGACACAAGCTGAATTTGTTACCAGTCAAATGATCCGTAAAACAACTATTAGAAGAGTGGTTTCCATCTTTTTTTCATACACAGAAGCTGAAGTTTCAAAGGAGAAGCCAAAAACAGCGCCTGTGAAAAAAGGTAAATTTTGCAGAGAAACATTCAACAACAGTTTATATGAATGGCTGCTGAGATAAAGATGGTGATGGGACTTGATGTGAATCCACAGATGTTGACGCTGTGAAAGAAAAGGAAAAACCAACTCCTGCAAAGAAAGGTAAGATTGACTCAAAAAGGAATGAATTTAGATGAATATTTTTTCTGTGTAACTTTGTGCATTCATGATCGTGTTACTTTTGTAGAAGCTGAAGTCACCAAAGAAAAGACCAAACCAGTTCCATTACACAAAGGTACAATTACTGCAGAATAAAACATTTACATGTGATTGTCAACATGATCGCTGTCATGGTGTTTGACATGTGTAACACACATCATACATTTTGTTTGTTTTCCATGTTGCAGAAGCTCCAAAGGAGAAGGCCAAAGCAGCTCCTGTCAAAAAAGGTCATGTTTACGTTGCTTCATTGTCTTGTTGTTTTTGTGATCATAATGCGGTAAAGGTATTTATTGACATTTATTTATCACCATTTTTCATACACAGAAGTTCCTGCTCCGAAAGAAAAGGCAAAACCTGTTGTTCTGCAAAAAGGTAGAACTAAAAAAAAAGAAAAAGAAACAAATTAAAGTGACCACATCATCGAATGGAAATTACATGTATTCCTGAATATTTATCAACAGAACAGGAAGTTGCAGCAAGAAATGCCTCTCTGGTTAAAGACAGAGTCAGAGCAGTCTCTGTGAAGAAAGGTGATGCTCTGATTTGATGTGTTGAATGTTTATACAATTTTTTGATGAAGTACGTAAATATCCCAACGATCTGACCTTTTTTGTTTTCAATCCAGTCACGGTGCCGAAAGAGAGCATCAGAGTCTCTGCTAAGACAGGTATGTATTTATACTGTGTATATATATATATATATATATACATATGTGTGTGTGTGTATATATGTACATATATATATATATATGTGTGTGTGTGTGATCAGGCTGAGATTTCCGTATCTGTAAGGTATTCTGCTTTTGCGTACATAACATTTGACATGTTTTTCTTTTTTTCAGCTGAGGTTTCAAGACCTAAACCTGCTGTCAGAGAGATGAGAGGTGAGACTGGGTGCTTTATTTATTTTGACACTTTCATTGTCACTTTTGTAATATTACGAGTACATAATAAGTCAAATATATTCAACAGAGCCTGCTCCTCTCAAGACAAAACCTGCCCCACTGGTCAAAGGCGAGATGATGCATCCAAATAAAAGGCCCAATATTTAAATTACGTCACAAATTAAAATAAAATCTCGCCCCCCTCCCCTTACAAATTTCAATATAAGGGTGTGTTATGATTTATTACTATACAAACAGTAATCTGATTTCTCTTCGACAGAAGCGGCTCCTAAAAATGCATCTCTCACTAAGGAGAAGGTGGTGCCATTGAAAAAAGGTACACATTTTTAATTGCAAAACCCAAACATGTTTATATTTCCCATCAGGAACTTTGAATATGAAGAAATGTCAGTAATGTAATGTCTTCTTCAAAAAATGTGTTACTTTTCTTGTTTTACTGCCTGTGACTCCAAAAGAACAAGTCAAAGCAGCACCAATGAAAAAAGGTGTTTACAGCTCTCGCATATCACCATTAATATCACTCATTTTCTATTTAAGTGCATCTATTGTTAACTGCATTCATTACGTTTAGCTAATACCATGTGCTGATATTTCTATTGTCCTTGTTTTCTGCAGAAGCCGAAGCTGTGAAGGAGGAGAAGACGGAAGCAGTGACTCTCAAAACAGGTTCTATTTGGTTCCCTGTAACATTTTCATCTCATTCTGCAGAGAACAGTGGATTCTCACTTCAGTAGATTGATTAGAGTTAACAGAAACATGTGTTATTGTAGCACCTGTAACCAAGGTAAAACCAAAACCAACTGAAAAGAAGAAAGGTAAATGACTTATTTATGATCCGCTCCCCTGCCACATGATAATTACCCAGCTGGAAAAATGTTTAAAAAAATGTTTCATGAAATCATCGATAATCAGTATCAGTTTCCGTCGGGTCATTTTCATTATTTTGCAACTCACCTTTAAATGCTTCGCGATCAGCTGACACATTTAATTCAAACTTGTGCTTAAGAAAATCATCTAAAAAATGCATTTGAGCATTTTATTGCTTGCTTTGTCTAAAAAGACGTTTAACTCTGTTTTTGGAGCTGAGCTTCAAGCTGCTGCATCAGCGTGAACATCATTCTGGGCTTTTAGTTTCTCAGTCATTCTGTTCTTTCTTTGAATATAGATGTCGCTGTTAAAGAAAAGGCAAAAAAAACATCACAAAAAGGTGCCGGTGATTTATGTCTGTAAAATTACATATAATACATCTCCAAAATAAGAAAGTCAAATGTCAAGTTTCTAAATTTAAATCCCTTGTTACATCCATCAACTTCTTAAAAAAAATTGTTTTAAAAGCCAGAATCATTATCACATTTTTTCTCTGTGTCTCTGTAGAACCTGAGGCCAAACCAGTTCCTTCCAGAAAAGGTAAATACAGTTACAAGTCAAGTTTGTGAATAGTCAAACGATCTATGACTCATCAATTAAAAGAGTGAGTTCCGTCTTTTTTGTGTGCGCAGAAGCTGAGGCTGCACAGGAGAAGCCAAAGTCTGCTCCGGTGAAAACAGGTAACTGTTATTGACAAACAGGTAAACAAAGGTTTGTGTTGGCGCTCCGGGGTTGTGACACTGTCACTGTGTCTGAATCAGCTCCAAAACCTGACGCCACAGCTCGCGAGGAAAAAGTGAAATCACCCGTAAGGAGCAAAGGTAGCTCTGCTCTCCGCCTGCCGCCGCCGAGTGTCTGGGATTGCATCTTACAAAATCTAATTCTATGTAATTATGTATAATTAGATGTGTTGAAGAGGTATTACTAACTAAGCTCGGTGAGCGCTGAGAAGAGTTATGTTCTCGTTTGCTCAGAGTCCAAAGCACGGCAGGAGAAAGTCAAACCAGCGCTTAGGAGAGGTACCGCAGAATATTCACTCCCCTCATTGTCATTCTTTGTGGTGGCAAAGTCATGAGGTCTCTGTTGTTGGTGATTGGTTGTAATTACACACCGGGCTTAATTGTATCTCATGAAATGCCTTTTCCCTTCCTGATGTCTCAGCGGCGCTGAGGGACAGGGTCAAACCGCTCCGTGTGAGAAAAGGTTAGAGATTCACAAGAACTAATGCTGAACTGACACAACAATGATCCAATCCCAAGATGTAGGTCGCTGCATTTTGGCAAAGCGCTGATTGGATGGCTCTGCGGGGCAACGGGCGGGCGGGCGGACGGACGGACGGACGGATGGGCGCTTTGAAATTCACAATAACTAGTAACAGGCAAACGGAAGGCGTGGCTGCAGGAGATCCAAAGCTCCACATACACACACATTAGTCTGGATGGCTTCGTGATGCTTCTGGTACAGGTTCACTTTGAATATAGCATTGTTTTGCCATAATTGCTCTAAAACGTGAACTAATGGAAGACTATAGGCAATATGTTCCAAAAAGAAATTTGAGATATTAGATATTATAGAGATATTATACAACATGTTTTCAAAAACACCATCTTCTCAGGGGTTTGGGACCTGATGACACAACAAAGAACTTCCTGGACAGTTCCCCAAAGACCATTATATGTCGCTGATCATTATTCACCTTTTTAATTCCATTAACAGCTTTGGAGTTATTCATGCTTCAGGCTTCGCGAGCTGCTTCATGCTTTGTTACAGTTAATCCCAGAAAATGAGTGAATTCACACAAAAAGGTAACCGGAGCAATCTGTGAGGAAAGGTTTGTAATCTTGTGTTTCCATTTTCAGAGGAACGAGTTCTTAAGGAGATGCAGCCATCTGCCAAAACAGGTAAGAGTTTTTGTGTTTTTTTTTACCTCATTTAATATTTTGGTAAGACTTGGTCTGCTGTGTCTACATGAAACATTTCCTGTTTTGATTCAGAGAAACCGGCGGAGAAGAAAACACCCAAAGAGGAGAAAGTTGAAGGTGAGATGCAGATGTGATTTCATTTCCTGTCATGAAGCACCTCATCAATTTGTGTTGAGTTTGAACCATGTTGTGTTGAAACCAGCAGAGCCCAATGTGTTCGAGACCCCTCCAGTGGAAGGTGAACATTCTTGCCTCACATCCAAAATATCAAAGGGTGAAAAGGGTGTGTGTTTCTGAACCCGCTCTCTGGCTCCCCCTGCAGACGACATGCCGTACTTCCAGTGTTTCTTCGTGGACGAGGACGAGGCCCAGTTTCCGTTCTACGCCTTCTCTCCGCTGCAGGTCTGAGGCTTTGGTCCGACTCCGGCCTTGAGTTCCCCGCTCCGGTCGTCTTCCTGTTCACGATAGGTTTACGTCACTTCCGGCGCCGCCCAGACGCAGCCGCCTTATCGCTGCTGGTCTTCATGAGAAAGAAGAGCCTGGGCAGCTGAGGACACCGGGTGATGGACCATTGTATTTTATTTATTTATTTATTTTTCCAGATTCGGTCGAGCTCTCGTACCAAATGTTGTTGCAGGTGACGTCATTCCTTCTCAGAGTAGTGCTGATATTTATTTCCCCTCGTTGTGGAATCTTTCATCTGTGGATCATTTCTTTAAATCCTCGACAACACGTGCTTGAATACTTTTACACTCGGTGCAGTATTACGAGTGGTAACGTGGTACTAAGGTGTAAACAAGGTACTAACATGGCCGCCGTCACTGATTCAAGACTAAACTCGGTTTACTCGAAAGTCAGTACAGGAATTGCACGTTAACTTTTACACTCAAACCGATGAGACAAACTTTTATCATTCACGAATAATTCTAACATTCACGATAATCTCATTCGAAAGATTTGATTTCGCACGAAAAAGCTAATCAAAGCATCAACGGGAAGAAACTCCTAAATGTTTGCATCTTTAAAGACAAAGTGCCAGTGTGTTCTTTTTTTGTTTTGTCTTGTTCTTGTTGAAAATGAAAAGGAATGACTCTGCAGTGTATGAGAGCTCCCGATCTGTCTGAGGAAAGGAGCTGACATATGAAGTCTTATCAAGCAGCATCCAGACACAGAGAGTGGTGAGCTTTCATCTCCTCAAGTAACAGACTCGCTCTGCATCGACCAAAGAGTGACTGTGGTCGTCGGCTGCTGCCTCTTCAAATGCACCGTGTAGAAACGCGAGGGAAACATTCTGAGCAGGTGCAAAGACACAAGTGGCAAAGTCAAAGACGATGTTTCCAAATGAGAAATCTTTGGGGAAAAAAGGCTATTTACAAATACGTATCTTACTAATGCCGAATACAAGGTGTTTATACTCGATGGACGTGGGGCCAATGGAGGTCAGATGGAGTTTGGGTCCTGGATTTGAAATCTCTGACCGAGGATGTTGGTGTCGCCACGGCAACTACGTTTAAAGCGAGCCGGCGTCATGTCAGCGCATGTTTAGATGACGGCAAATGTTCATCAACGCTCGCACCAGCTGCTGTTTACATTTGGCTTTGTACATTTAGCTCCATGTGCCGCATAGAAGAGAAGAGTCAGTGAAGCTGACGAGGCCTAATCATATCTGAGTCCACTTCTCTGTAATAGACAGACAGACTTAGTAGTATTAGTCCATATGTTGGCACATCGACACAACCCAGATCTACTCATCTGTCACCGAGGAAGGTTTTTTTTTAAAATAGGTCACGTTTAAAAAAATTTAGATTTGATCAAAGAGGAGATTTAGATTCATGGTGACCACTAATTCAGATTTGTTTGAACCTAATTTGTTGTGAACTTGTGCAATACATGATTACCTGATTATCTCAGAGATATGTTTGTCCTTTAATGTGCATGGTGTGTGTGTGTGTGTGTGTGTTTATTTCATTCTCTCAGATGTGTTTCCCCACTCAGAGCCTGGACAGTAGCGACATGAAATACTTGAATCAAGGTATTTGATACCATTTGTTACTCTGTAGTGTTGATTACATGGCTTTGATGAATTCTGAGTATTTAAAACCCCCTGACTGTAATTAATTAGTAATCTTATTGTAAATAGCAACATAATTTAAAGAATAGGTAATTCTGCTGAAAATGATGTTTAATGCCCAAACTACTGTGACTTGAGCTGCTCATCACCTGCAGTTAAACTCACATCAGGTGTCATTGTTCAGTTCTCTCCTCGTTGAGTCTGTGAACAGAAGTCGACATTAAAACATCATCATGCCATGAAGTCTTTTGTCAATCTGACTTTTTTGTCTGGACGGACATTACTGTATATG
>JAFBJT010014700.1:75212-85834 GCA_016785325.1 Chascanopsetta lugubris | reverse complement strand
TACCGCCCCCCCCCCTCCCCTCCCACCACCACCATCACCCTAAAACACACAGGAAGCTCCACACTGTGCCATGATGTCAGGGAGACCCCTCCACTCCTTCACTCCTCCAGCCCCACGCTCCCTCAGATGAAGCCGGGTGGAGGTGGGGGTGTCGCCGGCCGTGCACCTCAGCCTCGCCCGGGCACCTGGAGGAGTCGCCCGATCCGACGCACGAGCTGCAAATAAGCCGCCATTTGCACATGCGCATTCCAGTGTTGTACTTTCCATTTCCGCTTTGATTAAAGGCAGAATGCGTAAAAAAAAAATAAAAAATAAAAAACCCAAACCCAGCGGACTCGCTGCCGTAGCCGCAGCAGCAGTAGTAGCAGCTTCCACGCATCTCCCACCTCCACGTCACGCACGTCTCCTCCCCTCCCGGTGTCACACCTCAGTGCGGGAGTCGAACCCGCAGGATCAACTCAGTATTCAGCACCGCGGACACTGAGGGCAGGTGTGCACGTGGACACAGTCGCCGGTGCGAGCCGACAGAGGAGAGTGCCCGGTCATAAACGTGATCGTTTGCGCGATGACGTCACGCGATGACGGGATAGGTCAGTCCACAGATCGCGCGTTGGCCAATAACAGCGCGTGTGAGGTCCACGGGTCTGTGTGGGACGCGCAGGCTCGTTCGTGGGGTTCAGCGTTACTGCTGCTCAGCACATACACGGCACGATAGCCTCTGCTTTGATCTATTGATTGATTGATTTATATTATTTATTGAAGAACAAATGCAAGATTTTGTTTTATGCATCTTTGAATTCCTACATACAAATGCTGTGTGTGTGTGTGTGTGTGTGTGTGTGTGTGTGTGTGTGTGTGTGTGTGTGTGTGTGTGTGTGTGTGTGTAATGGGTGGTAAAATATCAAATCAAATATATATGCCTCCCATGTGACCTATATTCAAGATACATTAGCCCAATATTTCTATTATTATTATTTATATTATTAGAAACTATTATCATTTTGTCTTGAACACAAACACACTTCATATGAAATTACATGAGTGCTATGTTTTTCTTCTCAGGCAATGTATGACGACATCAGACGTAAATTCATTTAAATCAGTATCAAGATAAATAATTTTGTGTTTTTCATGTTATAATATTTTTGCTCCGAACATTTAAACTGATTTTTGAATCTATGCTTAGAAATCTTTTCCTTTCCAGGCCACATGTTAAGTAAATAATAGATAATATAATATTCAACAATCAAACAACCTTATATTTCTACATACACATTTCTACAACACGTGTGATGAAGTAAATAACTAGAATTAACAGCTAAATATCTCGCATGACTGATAACAGATTCTTGCTCTCACCATATTCGAGCCAAACAGCGACATCTATTGGCTGAACAGTGGTATCAACACGGGCCTGCACTCTGGGATGTGATTGGCCTAAATCCTCAACACGAAAATATTAGTCTTAAAACGACGAAAACTGTCATGACTGTAACACAGCTGAATATATATAAATATTGATTTATACTCGTAAATATGTGAAGACGTTTTTGATTAATAGATGTATTTGCTCATTTACTAAATTAGTATGAACCATTTAATGATTCGATAATGAAAATAAAAGTAGATTGAGATGAATATTTATTCTTTGTTTTTATAACTAATTTAATCAAATCGAAAAAAAGTGCATTGTGACGTCACGATGGAGTTGGTAGACGTCAAAGAGTTATTATACACAGCCGTCACTTTACCTCAAGCTAAAAATGACCGACAGAGCTCCGCGTCAAACATGAATGACATTAAGATATCTGACTGCTCTTTATTTTGTGTGTTTGTGTTTTTGGCTCTCAATCATCCAGCAGAGAGTTTGTATTTATAGATATAAATGTGTTAACTAACTCAAGGAAATGATTAATCAATCGGTTTTTGGATGGAAATGCACTATCTATTTTTAGAACCGCTTAATTTAAACGAAAACTGAAATAAATATTTTTACTGTGATTTTATGTATAATGAAAACGACAATAAAATATTCACTAAATATTACTTTTACTCTAAATAAATGGATCATGATATCAAAATAATTTAACTTTATTTCTAAACCCTGAACAAATAGATACATTTATAAAACTAAACTCATCTGAGGATGATGAGTTCATAAAAAGTGTGATTATTAAAAGAGCTGTGGTGTAATGTGTCATTCTTCACCTTCCTTCATAAGCAACAGATAAACATTCTTCTTATGTCTCATGTAAAATTCGTTAGATTGTGCTATAAATGCATTATCATATGCAAAATCTATTAGAAATAAGAATTTGAAATTTTGAATTTGGCCTTTTAAAACAAAACTAATGTGTTTCAGTCCTCTCTATCTGATCAAATTAAGGAATCTCAATTAATGAGAAATGGTAACATGTATCTATTATTTGTAACCTGTGAAATGTCCACACCAAAAATTGTTCACTTGAAAATATGTATTTATTTTGAATATGATTAAATACATTATTTGCAACTTTATCATTAGAGCATCTATTTACATGGAATGTATTGGTACACAGGAAACTGGCATTTTGATTTGATTGGAAATAATGATGTTTGTTTCAGTTTCAAAATAAAGAACAATTCTAAAATGACATATATTTTGAATTATTACAATAAAAAAAAATGGCCCGTGAAACACGCACACACACACACACACACTAAAATGTAAACAGATATTCAAATCTGGCCTGTCCTCATGAAATCCCTGCAGTTCTGTGACTCCTACATCTCCTCACCACCACAACGCTTCTGCTTCCATCTCACTTTGTTCATAACTGACCAATTCAAGTGGCCACTTCTGGGAATTGTAATGGAGGCTCTTGACCTGATGATGGGACATGAAGGGGTCAAAGGTCACACATGAAGACTAACAAGGGGCAAATATTTCCTCCCGTCCTCTGTGACTGCCTCAAATCGGCACCTAAGTACCCTTCAGTACGACAAGCATAATAATAATGGAGGTTTCTGGTTTTTATGAAAGAATTTCAATCAGCAAAGAAACTTGATTGTGTGTATTGATCTAAAATATACTTTTTGTATCACACTGTACAGTTAAATAACTTGCATGACATCAACGTTCTTAACTCGTACAGATTTGACCAAACTGTCGTCACTGGAGTAAATTGGACTCTTGTTCCTGGAGTAAAAATGAGCTTATACCTTCTATCATGTAGAAAACATATCATTTCTTTCTTTTCTTTTTTAATGTCATTACTACTATAAAAGATGGTGAATAACTTATAGTGAATTATAGAACTGATGACACATTATGTATATTTTTGTCAATCAATAATTGAATATGAGGTGCGATTGGTCGCCTCAGTCTAATACTTAGTCACTACGTGCGGCGTGACTGAGCATCATATTATGAATATTTATCAAGAGTTAAACACATGCACTACTCTACTGATAGTCAACAGAATGAGAGAGAATATTATTATTCTCATATCAGCCCATTCAACAGACTATCTTATCTTTTTATACGCAACTCAGTGACCAGAAGAACTCAAGTCTTTGGGATATGTCATTTTGATCAATCCTCAAAGAAGTGAGAAAGCAAAAGTGGCGATCACCGACGTAAACAACATAAATCAACAGGCCTAGTAAACAACTGTGTTTCCGTCGCAAACAGCAGAGTGGTCATGTGTCGACAGGGAATCAGGAAGAACTGGACGTCAACTGTGCTGAAGTCTGATGCTCAGTCTCAGTCTTGTATCTGCCTCAGTATTTAAAGGCTGCAGGCGAAACCAGGAAACGTACTGCAAACGTCTACGTTCTTATTACAGTGTAAACTTGCTTATGAACAAAGGGGTTTACAATAAAAATCTGTGCAAAAATACTAAATCTGCACAACTATTCAAACTGAATCAATCCATTCTGTAGAGATCAAAGAATCAACTTTCTAAGCAGCATGAAACACAAAATGCATACCTAAGAATAAATGACATTGGTCCATTAAACGGTTGTCATGAGAATCCTGACTTACATGAGAGCGGCGTCTTGTCCTCTGTCCGTGAGTGAGGGAGTGATGGAGTGAGAGAGAGTGAGAGATGCTGGTCCATTCCGCAGCATTTGAACACAGACTGGTGCTCCTGCTGCTTCCCCGGTTTAATTGGGAACAGGCTGAGGTTTATGCTAATGAGGGCTGACATCAGTCTTCACAGCCTCGTCTTCATAAAGGAGAAGGAGCAAAGGGCCAAAGTCGCGCCTCTTTTCCCAGGCACTTCCATCGGTCAAGTTCAAGCTCAGCGCCGCCGCTCGATTGTCATTCAAAACACAAGAGTGGGTCCGTGGGGGAGGAGAGAGGCCGCACACACAACATGTAGATTCACACGTGCAGCAACCATGAGGCTTCAGGTTTGATTTGCACGGATGATTTGGAATGTAATAGATCAGCAGACACGTTTTAAAACATGTTCAAATCATCCATTTCCTATCTTAAGTTTTCATGATTTTGAAAGTTTGGGTGAAAACTGGTGAGGACAGTCGCATGTGGACCGGTGATTCAAATCTGAAATGTCAGAGTTTCCATGAATGAATGAAGTAGAAGTTGTCATGTTAAACATTTTCTTAGAGTAAAATCATAATACGTCTGTATTCTTATTTTCTTTATAGTTTTATTGGAAATGTACCAACTTCCTAACATTTTGTATAATTTGCATAGGCTGCAGGGTTGTTATTGGTCTTTGACACATTCTTTTTTTTTTTGCTGTGCAGCCTTTAAACCGCATGTTGAAAAGTTAAATGTAAATAAAGTTGTTTGTTTTTTTCCCACGAAGAGAGAAACTGAAACAAATAAGAGAGGGGCTTTTTAAAGGTGCAACATAATTTGAGCTTATTTTGTGTAAAGAGGCTGTGGGTCCGTGTCTAAGGCTGGCCCATTCAGTCAGTGGCCTGAAGGCTGAATGTGGCCCAGAACCAACCTCTGAGTGGCCCAACCTGTGGTACCACAAAAACAGACACTAACAACCATCACAGAACCAAAACAAAAGAAACAAAAAGAAAATCCCGGTCAAAAGAAAAAGAAAAGAAAAAAGAAAAATAAGTATTTGGTTTTTCACGCACTGTGACAAGTTGTTTTTAATTTTTAATTTTACATATATTGCAGCTCCCTCGGATTCTCTTCAGTTAAAGGTTTAAAAAAAAAAGTTTTAATGCACTTTTGGATGTGCCTGTGTATGTTCTGACCACCTTTTTAAAGGAAAACATCAAATAAACACAACTTGTGTTTTTGTGTCATTTGTCATTACCTACTACTGATTACTGGCTCTAAAAGGCTCACTGGCCCAGCTAGATTTGTAATTGAAAAGCCTGAGTCTAAGGTCTTTGCAGGGATTTGCAGTGTAAAAGTACATTTGTGCATAAAAGATAAAGACGTCTAAAATGCACCTCATTCAAGAGAAAAAGCAGGTTTGTCTTTGTGTGCGTCTCCATATCTCAGCGTAAACATGTACATCAGCCATCTGTGCACACTGTCCGTGCAGTCACTCACCCTCTGGGATCACTGATGCATTAGCAGCACAAACACAACATGTGTATAATGACAGTGTGTGTGTGTGTGTGTGTGTGTGTGTGTGTGTGTGTGTGTGTGTGTGTGTGTGTGCGTTCAGTCATATCAGTGTGATCCAGACTCCGTGTGAGGACGAGTTCAAGTATCAGATTAACACCTGACAGAAGAATCCGGCCGAACTCATTCTGCATGCGTGTGAATGGGGGGACATGGAGACACGCGCCCCCCGTCCACTGGCTTCATCTGTGCAGTGTGGACTCATACACGCCATCACTGCATCAATGTGCATTGCTCCTGCGTTTGAAGCAGCAGATGGGACACGTGGATTGGTAGATTTAAAAAAAACAAAAGGCTCCAGCGCGAGAACCTACGGAGCGAGGCACTAAAAAGGTCTGCGGGTTCTGGGTCGACACTCGGCTGCACCAAAACTGAACTCCTGTCCGGTCCTCTCCTCTCCTGTGCATGACAGAACCACAACTAACGGATAATATAATCATTATATCCATCATGATGAGAGATGTTCGGCATCTACCTGCTGCATTCATCGATCATTCACCAATCAGTGCGGATGAGAGCACAACTGGTGGAGCTTCGAATGTCTTCTCGACCGTCTCATGCAAACCAAACTTCACGCACAATTTCCGGCAAAACAATGAGATGGAATTCCTCCTTGATGGACACAAACATATATTTTTTGATTCTATCTTTCAGATGCAGAAGGCAGAACTGGATTCTGAATCCAGACAAAGAAGGGCTGATGTTTCCACAGGGGTCAGACTGAATACTGACCCTGGGAAAGGTGTGGATCAACCTGCAGGTTCACAAGCCACAGGTACATCTGCTGCCTCTGGCGTGGAGGTAGGTTTAGTCTGTCACATATTAAATATGTGTTGTTGTTTAAAGTGGAGCCAATAAAGAGGCACAGTCACTCACCACTGGAACCCTTCTCACACCAAACTGGCTTTCGGAGATGGTGTCGGTTCAAGCGCAGTTCCTCCCGAGGACCTGTTTGTGTGGCAAGAAGCCAAGTCGTTACTTCACGGGGCAAGTGGCTCAGGGGTTAGAGGAGCAGTCCTCGAACCAGCGAGTCGGAGGTTCAATTCCTGCCTTCCAATGATGGAGTGTCCTCGGACAAGATATTCAAACAGCGCCACGTCCACTGTGCCCGAAGATTAGAAAGTGACGCAATCAGACGAACGGTATGAATGTTTGTGTAAACTGCAGATGGGGCTTTGAGGCTCATCAAGACATGATGAAGTGCTTTATGAATACACATTTAAGCATTACGTCACTGTATACTGTCATACTGCCCACTGCTGCTGCGCTCCAGCACCTTCCTCTGATCCCCCAAGTACTTTCTAAATCTCCTTGGTTTATGAATCGGTTGGTCATCGGGGGGACGTCGGCAGCCGGTTGTGATCGGACCTGAATAGCCGTCTCCTGCTGGCTACTCTCAAACACCGGCTTGGTTCGAGAGGCTCCCTCCAATTTATTGTGGACCCCAGAGGACGATCGTGGTGCCAGGGAGATCTGGGTCGCCTCCTCAGTCCACTAGTGTTTAATCGTACCCATCATTATCATCATGATATCGCGCTGAATGAATAGATGTGATTGGTTAAAGTGTTCTTCTAAAACATGGCGGTTTGTGTGTTTATGCAGATGTTGATGGTCACATACGGGTTCCTGGCTCCAGACCAGAGGGCCAAAGCTCAGATGGTGCAAAGAACCGGTGCTAGGTCGACACCAGCACTGGAGCCGTTGCTGGTCCATGTCAAATGCGGTCCTACTGGTACTGAACAGTCGTGGTTCCACTGGTCCATGAATACATATCCTGTGACAAAGCAGATCTAAGTCTCCGTGGCTGGTTCCCATAGCTCCCGATCTGAGCTGCGGTAGCGGCAGCGTTCAGGAACGAGACAAAAAGGAAAAGAGCGGGCAAAATGAAAGGATGAAGGGGGGAGGAGGAGGAGGAGGGGTGGGTGGTGTGGGGGAGTTTCCTTTGACTGGGGCACCATTGCAACATTTGCATATATTCAAATGAAGCAATGAATACGGCGCGCGGGGTGGGGGAGCGAACAAAGGCCGACCAATGGGAGGCCTGCGTCCCTGCTGCGCGCTCAGAGGCGGCCGCCAGTATCCCAGCAGCTCCCTGGGAGCCACACAGGGAAGTGGTGTGGGAACCGGGAGGCCCCTGAGCCGCAGGGGCGGAGGGAGGGGCCCCCACTCGTCGGCCGCGGTGAATTAGCATTTTATTTGTGTCCATTTCCCTCAGTCATTTCTGGCCCCCCGACACTTCTACAGCTACAGATGGTTAACATGGAGGAGGGATTAGCATCTGGGACAGAGATGATGATGATGATGCTGGTGATGAAGGTAGTTCTCCAGGAGATGTTTCTTCTCACAGCTTCAGAGTCTCTCTCAGCTTGAAGTCATTTCAGAGCCTTGCTCTGTTTTCATCAGGAGAATTAAACGGAAAGGTACAATTTGAATCATCAGATCCATCCTGACCACGTTGATGTGTGGGATTGAGTGGCCTCTAGAGGTGAAGTAACATATTGCCTGTATATGATTACCCCCCCCCCCCTCCTCAAGTCCTCTGCCAAGAGAATCCCAGGCCCTCAGGAAGGGAAAAATGCAAAGCCTCCATTTTCTCATGTGAAAGGTGATAACTGACACCTGAATAGTCATCAAAGTCATAAACCTCCCTGTAGTGGACCAATAAAAAGGTTCTGTTCCAGGTATACTTCTGCATTGTGTGGCCCATAGAGCAGTTGGACAAGCATGAACTTCCATCCCCACAACTCACTGTCATGAAATTAGGTCAGAGTAAACAACTGGTCAATTGTAACCCAGAAAAACCTGATGTTTATATTACGGATGTGTGAGTAATCATAGAGGGAAGGTGATTAACCTAAATAAAGGTGTATCTGCCAATTTCGGGATGATAGAAAAAACATGAGGAAAAACACATTTGGAAACAAAACAGTTTTGTCTGACGTCTGTCGTCTGACTACTATTTGACTACTACACCTCCTAAAGAGATGAAGGGTATATTTCTCCTTCTGAGGTAAAAAGAACAAAAAAGACTTAGCGATGTCATGTCATGTTATCATCAACTGCTTTGTGAATGAATCAAATTCAAATAGATTGATCCTGTTAATCCAACACCACAATCAAACCCCTCCGGAGGATGTCCTGTGTTCAGTGCATGTATATATGTAAATATTCAGGCAGTGAGATACTGAATATAACATCCTGCTCTGTATACACAGTAACAGCTCACCTGTGCCCATAGAGTGTCATCTGTGTGTACTCATCCTCTGCAGCATGAGGAGCTGCATACACAATCATTTCACCTTCAAAGGTAAAAAGAGAGAGAGAGAGAGAGAGAGAGAGAGTAAAGGCCAAACATTTCATTTCTCTTTACTCAGAATCTCATGGACTAATTACATCGGGGTGAAAACATCCTCACAGAGACCCGACCACCACACAGAGTACTGATACGGAGCCAAGCAGCTCATTTCACGCGGCCCATGTGAACAGATGCCGGCCCAGCTGTGGACATGCTACATGGATGCCGCCGCAGCGCAAAGCTCCGTTTGATTAAACTGGCTGGCTCTCGTCGAAATGTCACGGCCTCCTGCGCAAATTCACGGGGAAAAGGATCAGACACATCTCGGGCAGAAGGGGGTGCCACCAATTAGCTGGGAAAATAATGGGGATTCGATCGAGACCCGGGGCGGACCACCCAAAATGACATGGAGGCACATGCTAAACACAGATTTGAATGTGGTGAATAGTTTGGGTGAGGGATCTCTGGAGGGCGTGGCGCTGGAAACACTCGGCACCGTCGGAGGCACATGGGGCCTCTGCTTTGTGCAGAGGATGAGCTCGCATTATAATGCACGTACACAGGGTGTGTACGTGCATGTGTGTTTACTGTGGACAGTCACTGAGCGGGCACGCACACACACACACACCACACACGCTTGCATGCAGAACACATCCATGCAGTAAAGGCGTCGCCTCTCCACGACATCACTCCCCGAACACCTCATGGCTTATTCTAATCTGCAGCTCAGGCATCATCTTCATGCATTTAACAAATTACAAGCAAATCATTTTAAAGGTTTGCAGAGGATGTTGTTGTTGTTGTCGTTGCAAGTGTTTTCCTTTTTTTTTTTATCCATCTTAATGGAAAAATAATGCTTTAATACATTTTCCCCTCTTCTTCTCTCCTCCTCTCCCTCGAGTCAGTGTGTTTTAATTCCAGCGCGGTGAGAACAAGGAGCACATCTGAGACTTTAAGCCTCATCATTTGCATAATGTTTGTTTTTATCCAATGAAATGTTAAGATGCACGGCGGTGGGAGCATAGAACGTGGAGATTATCATTAGAGAGGCGTTCAGGGGTGTTGAGAAAGAACAAGGAACTTAAGTTGGATGAAATCTTACATTTTAATTAGAGATAAGGAGCAGGAGGAGCAAACTGCAACCATGAATTAAAACTGTACTCAACTAGTTTGCTTATTGTCAGGTTTTATGAGAAAACACATTTGTTTGACCTAAGAGCAAAAATATGGCCAAAACGTTTATTCTGATTTAGTAAAACAACAAAATGGTGAAAGGGACACGGAATTTCATGAATGATACATTTTGATAATATTTAACATCATAATACTTATTTGAGTGAGACAGCATTGTTACAGTGAATGGGGAAGAAAATGTGCAGTGTGCCATGATAGAAGATGATTAAATGGAGAAAACTCTTCACCCAGATCTGAGTTCAGCATGTGAGTGATCTGTTACCTTGAAAGTGACGGACCCTCGGGTACAGAGGTGACGCCTGAATCTGCAGGAGGCATTGGATGTTCTTGCTACGGCAACGTGTGAGGAACCTGTGCGCACATATTATATTTTTAGTGTTGTTGTGCAAACGAGTACATTTTATGATGTAACAGTTCTCCAGCATCTCATAGGCTTATTCTGATGTCCTTCACTAAACCCAACCAATGGTCATTTTTTGTCTTAAACTATCCAATATGAAAGAAGGGAGCTGGAAATTCCATCTG
>JAFBJT010014700.1:36069-54662 GCA_016785325.1 Chascanopsetta lugubris | reverse complement strand
AAGGGGGGTGGGGGGGGTGTGTGTGTGTGGGTGTGTGTGTGTGTGTGTGTGTGTTTGTGTGTGTGTGTGTGTCTGTGAGTGTGTTTCACTTGTATCCGGGAAGAGTTGGGATGAGCCGAGGTGATATGAAGAATGATTGGTGAGCTGTGCCATAACCTCGTCACACAGTTGAACGATGGGCTTCATGTGTGACCCACTTCATCTGACAGTTCACTCTCAGACACTTTTAGTGAATGACAATTGATCTTGAGTTGTCTCATTAGCGATCAATTGGTGTTAGTGGTGACAGTGTGCGGACAGCTGATCCCATTCACCTCCGCACTGCACTTGCAGGCTGTAACTCACGTGTTCTGGAAGTGACACACAGAGGATCACTCTCCAAACTTTGGTTGAAATTACATATTGATTTTCCAACTAAAACTATTTGTTCATTATGGCAACATATTGATAGGCAACTTTTGTACTTTTTAAACATAGATTAGACACTTTATCAAGCATTAGTGTCAAACGGTATCTGATTCTTGCTTTTCAGTTGCGCGGATTTGCTGTTTATTTTAATCTTGCATGACAGTAAACTGAAAATCTTTGTATTTTGGTTTTGTTGGATAGAATGTGACTTTTAGACATCACTTGAATGATAAACAATGATAAAACCTTTTTCTTTTATTCATATTTTCATATTCTTTCTACCAGAAAAACAAAATCATATTCAATGCATTATTAATGTTATTATTATTATTATTATTATAATTATTATTATTATTATTATTATTATTATTATTATCATTATTATTATATTGTTATTATTATTATTATTAGTAGTAGTAGTAGTAGTAGTAGTAGTAGTAATAATGATAATAATTATAACAATTAAAAGTTATAATCATCATCATTAGAATCATCATGATAATGATAACATATGTAATTGTAATAAGTGACTGATCTATATGGGCTCCACATGTGGTAATAAAATGCAGGAACTACAGCATATTATATTTCAGATGCAGTCGCTAAACGTATGTAAATAACAATGAAACAAAAACAGTGAATTTTCAGGGGTCATCTAAAGTTTCACTGTGACTTTGTGCTTTGAAACCTTCTCCAGCTGGGCAGCGACAACTCGCAACCTCACCACCGCAGAAACCCTGACTTTCACTGTGTCCTTCAGGTCTTCAGGCACTTTGTACTACAGGTACGCAGCTTCCCATACGCGTTTCCGAGCTATTCAATCTACGTATTTAAAACACGCTGCTTGAGGTCAGAGACGCAAAGACAGAAACCGTTTGGGGGAATGAAACGCTGCAGAGATGAAAGGTAAGAAAGAAACAATCCTAGAAAGACTGCAACGGACGTTTTACAATGACGGGATTTGCATATCGCCTTCACCTCCAGGCAGCCGAGTCGTGTCTGGGAATGGGGGGTTACTATCAGCAGCAGTGGAGGGGAAGAGGACCCACCTAAACACAGGCTGAGCCAAGACACTGATCTCCTGTGCAGAATGTCTGGTTGTCTTCCCATGTCATGCACTGGTGCTGATGGGGCCGATAAACCCCTCTTCTCTTCCTGTGACCCCCCCCCCCCAATTGACTAAAAGCAGAGTCAAAACTCCAGGAGGAGACGCTATCTCCTATTTCTTCTTCTTCTGCTAATGTGGAAGTAAAAAGGACCTGGAGGATAATTGTGACAAGCTGCTGACCCCCGTGCCCCGGAGTCAGATTTCACCAGGACGGGTTGGAGAGGAGGGGGAGGTGGGGGTGGGGGTGGGGGTGGGGGTGGGGGTGGGGGTCACTTCCTCACCAAACACAAACTACCAAAGGAGGAATGAAATCCACTGAGCAGGGTTGCCAGATCCCACTGGCAGTTTCAAGCCCAAGTACCATCCATGTAAAACCCGTCCACCTCAAGACAAACCTGCCCCAATCACAGAGAGGTAACACACAATGGCTTCCCACAAAGATCACTCTCACATTAGCGCACACACAGACACACACACTCTTTAACACACATCCATGAAGTGTTTTTAAGTTGATCAGCTAAGAACGAATGAGCCACAACAATTAAAGTCAGTGACACACAGTTAATTCAGAGCAAAACGTTGTCTCATGAATGAAAATGAGATCTGTAACAGGCGACGTAAGTCGCAGTCACACGTTTTTGTCATTTTTAACACATTTTGATCTGCACCCGATCCCGTCCACACTGCAACCGACTTGACTCTGGACAACCAGACTTGTGTTCTTCAGAATAGAATAGAATAGAATGCCTTTATTGTCATTGTACACAATGTACAACGAGATTGCACCACCTTCAGTGGTGCCTTGTCATTTTAAATCGTGACGTTGCGCTCGGATGTTTGTGACACTTGATTAACCAATCACTGACGATACGTCAAGTTGAGCAGATTCTCATTTCAAAATAAGAGAGGACACAGCAGTTTATTGAAATGCACACTATTTTTGCAACATAATACCAACCCAACTATTTTGTCAATATTTTTCTCCAGAGTATTTTCTAACAACTAAAGTAGCCAAAATGTTATCAACCAACCCAGTGCAACCTTTTTCCCAGCCTGATGTGTTCAAAAGAAGCCCAACGGGGCAGAAACCAGCCCAACCTGGCAACACGACCACTGCGCCTCCTTCACATTATCAGGACCCCAGGAATTTGTCCCCCCGAGACTTCTTCCCTACTCATCAGCTCCCTCAGCGAGATAAACCTTACGCATAAATGTGATGGTACCGAGTGACAAGGAGGATGGGCTCCTCCTGCCAGACGTGTTTGTTGACTTGTGGAGGTGTTTTCACAGGAAGTCGCCCACTGTGGCTGCCTGATGAACTGTTATTGTCGCTGGCGTGTTTGTATTTCCGAACGTAAACTGGAACCATCTCTAAAAACGAATGAGAAAGGTAATTACCCTTTGACGGTTATACGGCGATATCAAGCCAAAATGGATCCTATTACAAATCAGAAAAAGAGGAGGTAACTACGACACATCTCCGCTCACGGTGAAAAATGAAATTAATACACGTACACGGCAAAGATAAATAGCTCTCCTTTTCTGTATAGTTAAGTATAATGATGGTCCTCAATTGTTGTAACACTGGCTGACACTTTTTACATTTTTTAAGCGCGACGTTAACAGATGATTTCCCGGGCAATGGTTTATTTAGGGGCCTAATGTATCTGAGGAATGTCAGCAAGCTAGTTCCACATGTCAGCAGTGTTGTATATGTAAACCTCTTTACGCTTGTGATGGATGTGGCCAATGAGTGATGAACCAGCCCTTAATTCGAGTGGTCTTTATTCCGAATGTCAAAACAATGGAGATACGCCGACCACTGCACATGTGGAAGATTGATGCTGTTGAAATGACATTGTGTGTAGTCTACTGGACTTTGTGTTACGTGATACTGTAACAAGCAGAAACACGAGTCTAAAGTGAGGTACGATTCAACTCTTAACTGGGTCAAGAAGGGATATTTTCAAATTGTGTGAAGCAGACCAGTAAAATCATAGCATAATGACCTTAACTTAAGAAAAAAGTCCATTTGTTTTAGTGCATTTAAGTATCACTGTCAATTTAAAGAAGCAGTATGTTTCTGTCAATTTTGTCACTTCTAGTGGTGGATACAAATATTACAAAACAATTATATACTGACATTTTCACTTAAATGTATTTGTGTTCCTTTTACCCTTAAAAGAGCCCATTAATGCCTCTTTACACACGGGGTGGGTCCTCTCTGTAGGGGGCTGCCATGTTTTTCCAGTAGCCCAAAGTGGACGCACTAAACGCCGTTTGAGTCAAGGCGCGGTGGTGAAAGCAATTTTACACCTGGGCCACAGAGACCGTGATTCTAATTTGTATCGTCCTGTGTCTCTTGTTTTTTATTGTTGGGCAGTTTATTTTTAAAGGCTCAGTGGACGTCTGTGTCTGCTAGAAGAGGAAATTATCTCTGTGAAGAAAATTACTGTTAATATTATTGTTTTGTAAATAAAGGGAAATAGAGTGAGAAGACAATTACAAAAGTCTGAATCTTATTTTATTTTTTCATTTAACTGTCTAAAGAAAATGTGAAGAGGAGAGAGTGAATGGAGATGAACTGAATATTACAAAGGATGTTAGACTTGATGTTGAAAGTGTAAATAAGTCATTTACAAGCAGTTTGGCATAAATGCAAAGTTAATAGAATAGATTTGTAACTGAAACAAATTTCCAAGTCACAGGTGGAGTAGATACGACTTCGATGTTAGAAAGGTCATTTTTTTATGTCTGTGCAAAGCAAATATGTGTTGTGAGATTGTCTCACAACAGTAAAAATTTATTGTTTAACAATCGGCCAAATTTAAAGGTGCAGTGTGAAAGATTTTGGTCATTTTTGACACTTCTAAAAATATTACAAAACAATTACATACTGACATTTTCATACATTTATAATCACATAATTGCATTTTTCCCATGACCCTAAAATGATGCTACGTCCATGCAGTCTGTGATGGGCCTTTGAGAAACAGATATGAAATGTATCTCGACATAATCGTCACACAACTCTGCCATTCCCCTCAGCACCACTCTGCGCAATTAAGCTTTTTCCACTTCCTGTTGGAACTTAAATCATTTAGTTTGTTTTCAGCTTTCTCATTTCCAGTCTCCGTCAGCAGCTGTTCCGATCTGCCTGTTACCAAACAGTGCATCAACAACAGTGGCAATTAGCACATGAGCATATAACAGCATGTAATGGATATATTGTCAAGATATGTCCCTCAGGGGTAAGAAGAACTCACAACAAAGTAAAATAGGCAACAGTTCGCTAACACGGTCATCAAAACAAATTCATTACGTGATGATGTGACGGGAATGTGTTTATAGCATAGACTGTATATAAAGATGGACGCAGCGTCCGTGAGCTCACCCGTTGGTTTCAGTGGAATGATTGTGAGGCAAATTGTGGGCGAGTCCCTTGTAGCATCTCAGGTCGAATCCTAACTTCTCTTACTTCCTGGTTCATTCAAAAACAGGCAAAGAAGCGGAACACACACAGAGCTGTGGGTCGGCTCGTGGTGCCATCACCTCACCCGCGACAGGTACCGGGTCAGCTCAGGTGTCAGTCAAGAGACCACGCCCTTAATTATGCGTAATTTGGTAGGGGGAAAAGAATAGAATGGAAGGGGAAACACTGGACATGATCAGAGTTGAACTGTTATTTTCCAACATGCGCTCTCTGTCCGCTGCTTCATCCGTCTGGAATGGAGTTCGGCCTTTTGTTTATAGCTTTTTGTGCTGCCCACTAGTGGCCAAAAAAACCCAATGGTTTACAAACGATTCAAACAAAGCTGTCCTTTGAAATGTACAAATATAGAGTCGAATCTGAGGCATGACTCACAGTGAGTCAGATCCAGTTTTTAATTGAGGCCAAAAAAGGCAAAGCGCAAAGAAAAAAAATGAAAGAAAGTCGGAAAAATGAACTCGAAAAGGTAAACGCACACAAATGGCAAAGATGAAAATAATCAAAAGTGCTTTGTTTGTGTAACGTATCATCTGAAAGTGCAGCCGGCGCAAAGCACAAAGCACCATTTGCACTTATGTAAACATCCGAGGCGGAACAGATGGGACCCAATCCAAAGGTCATGTTGTCATATCACAAATGGATTTATGATGCAGACATATGTGACAGCTCTTTAGAGCTCATGAGTCATGTTGTCTGGGCCTGGCAGCTAAACGTTAGCCTGCCTTGTAATCCACAGCGCTCGGCCTCCTGCGGGAGCCACTACAAACAGCACCTCGTCTGAGCCAACGAGCACCAATCCCACCGCCACACACGGAGCCCGTTAACCGTACGGCTGATCCACCGCGCTGCACCTGACTCAGAGAGGAAATCTACACTGAATGAAATCTAATCTCATCCTCAGCCACAATTTTGTGCTTTTGTGAAATTTCCCAGCGCAAACACTGATACACCTCTAATACTCTCGAATGGTGAATTCCCAACAGGGGCTGTGCTGTGATTAGAATTTATACTCTGTGCTCGGTCGACATGCTTGATCAACTTTAAAGCCTTTTAAAATCCACTGTGAGAGGAAAACTTTCAATCAGCTAGTATTTCAGGAGACGCTGTGACACGCTTGTGGTATTTTCAGGTTTTTGCAGGAGAGAAAATGAGGCTGATACAATATGCAAAATGATAAAGACATGGATTTACAACTTAAATTCTCACATAGAAATGCAGTACACAAGGGTCACTGACTCTGCACCAGCATCTCTATGCATTTGAAACTCAGGACTTAATCTTAAAATACAAAGAATATCCCACATCTGTTTCATAAGATCACTCTGCCATTTGCAAAGGAACAATGCAAAGACCTACATTAAGATAAAGTCAGTGTTAATCCTCATGCATGGTGCTGCAGTGGATTATACAGCATTCTGCAAAACAAAGCAAAAAAAATGCATGCAACGATAGAAACCAGGATGATTTTCACCCCTATTAAAAACTTAAAAGGTTTAGTGTGTATAGTGTAACATTTTTTTGGCACTTCTATCTGTAGACAAAAATCATATACTGACATTTTTACAAATATAATGAATATACTTGACCTGGATGACATCCTCATATTCTATATATATATATATATATATATATATATATATATATTCTATCTAATTTGTTCTTTTCCCTTGCACATTTTTTGACATATTTTGTTCTCTCTTTTTCTTATTTTAAGAATTGCACATTTTTTTCCAACCACTAATTGAATCATGCTGTCACTCTGAGCTGCTGTAACGTGTGAATTACCCCGTTGCGGGATGAATAAAAGTGTTCTATTCTATTCTATGTTTTTTTGTCATTGTGAGAGGTTCATTGTGTAGGAATTAGTGTTAAAGATTTGGTTACATCTGGAAGTAGCGTTGCATGTTGTATCCATCACTTCACCCTCACTCTTCTGAACATGCAGGAGAACCTGTGGTCGACTTCAGTTGTCATCAAAACTCAAAAGATGTTTAGCGTGTCCACTCTGGGCTACTGTAAAAACATGGCGGCCCCCGTAGAGTGGATCCGCCCCTCATGTGAATATACAATAAGGGGAATGGAAAATAGATAATACATTTAGGTGTTTATAAATTCATAAAAATTAAGATATGTAATGTTTTGTAAGATTTTTAGAAGTGACAAAAATGGCCAAAATCTTACGCACTGCACCTTTAATAGTGAACTTGCATGTTGCAACTGAATACCCCCCTTTGGTGGGATTCAAATGATCATTATCATTCAAACTCACTTCATACATTCAGGTGATTGTATAAAACTGCCACTATAATTACTCCATGTCCCATCTCTAACAAATGAAATAATTGTACCTAAATCTTTAAATAGTTATAATAATGATTTACATAGTTGCTGGGGGCAACAGAATGGTGCATAGAATTTTTGTCTTTTTTTGAAGTACATTAAAACCAACCCAGCCACTGATTAACACATCTGAAAGTTTCCCCTCAAAGCTTCTGGGTGGACCTCTTCGATTATTTCATCCCAAGTTTTACGATTCGTCTCAGCCTAATTGTTGCTTCACAATGACGGATGGAGCAGTAATGGTTGAGTAAAAGTTCCCTCTTTTCTAGCGGAGGATATTAATGTCTCTCATCATTTGTGTTTCCTCGGAACATGTGCAAGGCATCACTCCGCCTTATGGAGCTGCTGTTGTAAAAGAACCAATAGAATTAATCTAGATGAGAGACACAGCGGCTCACTGACAATGGGACAAAGAACATGAGTTTGTTTTGCTAGTGTCACACTTTAAAAAGAACATTCCAAAACTTCATTTATTAAGTTCAAAGCCTGCGTCACATGCATCCGCATGGATGAAGAAAGGACGCACAAAGTCAGGAAACCTCAGAACCGGCGCAGAGGTTATGCAGCCTTTCAGAAACCCATGGCCGTTTGACGGTTGCTGTCCCAGTTGAACAGAGCATCTTCCTTTGTGAGGGCAAAGAGTGGCTCCACATGTTCAACATCATCCTGCTCAAAGCGAAGGTAATAACCGGTTAGGCCGAGGAACTGTCGCGCATGCTTCGGGGACGTCATTGCCGAGGAAGGTAAGTTCACTGAGGCAGAACTGAGGCTTGCTCAGTTTCAAGGAGAGACCGGCTGATTTCAGTCGGTCCAGGACTTCGTTCAGGTCTTTCAGCTGCTGTTCAAGGCTACGACGATGTTGTTGAGGTACACTGCACAGGACGAGGATATGAGGCCAGCAAGGACCGAGTTCATGAGTCTCTGAAAGGTAGTTGGGGCGCACTGCACAGACCAAAGGGGAGGACTCTGAACTGGAACACGCCGCAGTGTGAGACGAAGGCAGTTTTTGGTCTAGATTCTTCGGCAACAGCAACCTGCCAACAGCCTCGCGCAAGGTCCAGGGTCGTGAGGAACTTTCCCCGGGAGAGCAAGTCAAGGGACTCATCAACTCGTGGTGGAGGATAGGAGTCTTTCACAGTCAACTGATTGAGACCTTGAAAGTCCACGCAAAATCGCGGGTCACGGTCCGGCCTGTTCACAATGAGCACAGGCGCAGCCCAGGGACCTGGCGCTGGCGCTTGTAGTCCCTTCTTCGCAGGGGAGGTGCCATGAGGGGGATGGTTGACAGGCTCCCATCCTCAGTGCAAAGGACATGTTCAGTTTGGGAGGTTCGGCTGAGCTGACCATCAAACAGCTCACTGGAGCTTTCAAGAAGCTCTGCCGTCTCGTCCCCAACCGAGTTGCCTTGCTCCACTTTGTCGTGCAGTGAAGATCCATGTGAAGCAGCGAGAAGCATCATGGCTCTGTCTTCCAAGCAGATGGCATCCAGGCTGTCGTCATCAGTTTCACTGAGGTGGGTGGTTCATAACCCATGAGCACTGTTCTGGTTGGTACATGTATGTACATTTGTTTTGGATTCATGACAGAGGTCATGTTTGTTTTATTCAACTATATATTTTAATTTATGTAAACATGGAAATTACATTTTATATTAGTTTGGGTTATTTTTTTTATTTGTTTTGATGAAAAGGGCATATTCATATAGATAGGAAAACTAAGGAGATAATCAAAAATGTGTAAACGAATATTGTATTATTTTTTCACTGTCTGAATGGAAATGTTAAAAATAAATGTTTGGGTGAATGAGTTACAATTCCCTGTTGTGGATTAAATGATAAAAAAAAAAATCATATTTGGAACTCGCTAAATTCCCATTTCTCATCATGATTGATAGTATATTTATTCCTCATGTGCATGTTTCCAACTATTTGGTTTGTTAATTTATGCTGATGAACTGTTTCCATGGTAATTATGCTGAAGTAATTACAACATAAATCTCGGAACTTTCATTTGAATACAGATTCAGTGACTAATATGACAGATAAAAAACAAGCCAAAAGAGTAATTTTTGTTTGATTCAAGCTAAAACATTTTTAAAAGTGCAGTCTGTAAGATTTCAGTCAATTTGTGACTCTTTTATCTGTAGAAATAGAATTACAAAAAAGTTATATACATTTGTATGAATGTATAATCAAATAAATGTATGACTTGCTTTTTACATTACCCTAAAAAGAGGCCTTTAATGTATTTTTACATCAGGAGTGGGTCCTCACTACGGGGCCCGCCATGTTTTTACAGTAGCCCAGAGTGGACATACGAAACATCTTTTGAGCTTCAACGACTCCCGGGGGCTACCATAGGTTCTCCTCCATGCTCAGATTGGTCGGGTGGCAGCTATTGTGTGTCTCATGTTTGTATAAGAGGCATGAATGATCATTTCTTCCAGCACAGGAAGTTTTGATGTATGCAAAACCTTTATGGAGAAAATACAAAGCTACTTAACAAAAATAATACTAATATGGATGTTCAATATGTACATAGGTCACAGACCCATTAGGCCTCCAGGTGTTGATGGAACTCTCCGCTAACCCCCCGAGCCCAACACAACTAAACTGCAGAATTTGCCTGCAATCATAAACATACTTTATTTATGTAATGCTACGTAATTAGAGCTAAAATGATGAATCGACTGTTATTGATTATAAAAAATATTCAATTTCAATTTTCCTGAATCGAGGAATCGAATATTTAACTCCTGTTGCTCTGTAACTGTTGGTTAAAGGTGCAATGTGTGAGAATTGGTGATATCTAGAGGTGAAGTTCCCTGTTGTATCCATCACCATCCATCATTACTTCCCAAGGTGTTGACGGAACTCTCTGTTAACCCCTCGTACCCAACACAAGTCAACTGCATGCAATCACGCACATTTTATTCATGTCATTATATGCAGTCAAGCTACTTCTCAGTGGTTCCTGTGAGCACCGGCATCCTGCCACTCGATACAAAAACGCTGCTCCACCAGTTGACGAGGGTCTCTGAATGTAGGACACTTAGAAATGCAGATTTCTCTCTGGTTAAACACACAGTGCATTTTGTCCGACTTAATTACACAGAGCCTTGTGCCCTACTTCTTTCTGCACACTTGAGTTTCTCTCTCGTAATGGGACTGGCCAGGCAGCTGTAATAAATTTCAAACTCTGCTCCTTTGGCAGACAACTTATCTAACTTTGAAGCTAGTAGCTCCAAGATGGCTTAAGCTGCTCCAAAGGAAAAAAAAAAGAAGTGAAAAATGTCAAGTATGACAACGTGTGGTGAGGAACGAGCTGGAGACTGAGTCACGCTGCTCGAAAAATACTTCACATCCACTGTATCGTATTCGAATAAACCACATTCTGGAGCAGTGGGGGGATTATGACTGTCCATTTGTCTTGGCCCGGCCACCACAGTTTAGGGAGATACTCCCTGTGCGTGTCTGCACCAGGCAAAGTTAAAAGCGACCGCTGCGAGTCATTTGTCTCTGGTATCAGGGATTTATTGGAAGCCGGGACCTCGGCTCTGCCGGATGGTACTTTATTACCATCACTTGGCCTTGTTTAATTACATCCATGTACGGGGTTCGGCGTCGCTGCTTTCCAAGCCAAACCAACATGGGAAACCAAAGTCTGCATCATTGTGTCATATAATCCAGAGCACGTGAAAGAATATTTCAGCTCGACTATTCATATGGTTTGTTTACTGCTGCGGAATATGAAATGATTTCTTTCCTTTAACTTTTCATGGGCTGTTAATGAATAATGAGGAGGACATGGAATCTTTCCTTTGAAAAGCAGCTGCTTTTGTCTTTGTCTTCTTTGATTAACGGACTGTGAGCCTATTTATTTATCGCATCATTCGTTATTTTGCAGTTGTTCCATTAGAAATCAATATAAAACATGAATTCTGCAAAGCATATGTCCAACATCAATGAGTGAATTATTTAAGTGAATTTAATTAAGCCACATTACTGACATGTGTGACAAGTTAGAATATCAGAAATTAATTTGTTTAGCATCTGTTCAGGTTGTTGTAACTATGTTCATCCTGACCTTCAGTTTATTGATACAAGTGGATTTAAATCAAACGTCCATGTATTTATATATTCGTAGAGTTACATGAAGAAAACCTTATGCCAGAAACGTGAACATGAGCCCCCGATAGGTCAAGCTGAATGCAGAGGAGGGTTCATTTGCCTCATTTACATTTTCCATCCATAGATTTTATTTGTGGAATTCTTCTTCTCTAATTTGCCATCACTTTTTGGCCACACATTGACAATCAAGAATTGTAATTAACATGTGTAGCAACCAATATTAGCCCATAAAGTAATACCTGCTAATAACGTAATAGGTTTGGCCACTTTCAAGGCGCAGTGTGTACGATTTGGTGACATCTTGTGGTGAAGTTGGATGTAGCATCCATCACTTCACCCTCACCCTTCCCAGCATGAGGGCAACCAACCGACTTCAGTTACCATTTAAACTCAAATGACATTTAGTATGTACACTCAGGAGCTACTGTAAAAACATGGCGGCCCCCGTAGTGCGGACCCGCTCCTCATGTAAATATGCATTCATGGGCTCATTTAAGGGTAATGGAATCAAATAATCATGTTGTTGTTTTTTTTATTGCCCAGTGTGGAAGTACTAAACATTTTTGAGCTTTAATGACAACTGAGAGTTACCATAGGTTTTCCTGCATGATCAAATGGCAAAGGTGAGGTGATGGATACAACATGCGACTTCATCAGTAGGTGTCACCAGATCTTACACACGGCACCTTTAATGTTTTGCAGATTTCATTCAGCCAGCAGTGCCTGATTTCACAGAGAAGGTCTCACTAGCTCATAGTGATAAACACGGATACGTATTTTCAAACTCATCCCACAGCTTCGCCCCATTTGTGGAAGACAAACACTTGTGCTTATTTTACCCCTGAAGCCTTTTTTATAACACACATAAACAAATTAAAATGAGCTTCGGCATGAAATCCAATACATCTCTCTTTACGAATGCAACGGCACCAAATAGACACGTACTTCTCCGAGCAGCCTCGGTTTGCGAGTAACGTACGGCGGCGACAGCATTTCCTCTGCTGCAGACCAAATGAAAGCACTTCGCACAAGCGTGAGCCACAAATTTGCAACACTCGGGGGAACAGTTGGTGTAACTGTAGTTTACATAATGCAAAATAAACAATCCAAACAAGTCCCCCGGTTAGCGCCACGCTGGGGTATACATGCAGGGAGAGAGTCGCGCAACAGTTTCCTTTTATTCACATTGGCAGTTTTTCAGGCGTAACCATTCCACATGCAATAAGATCAAAGAGTATTCACACCAGAGCGCTGCTGCACGTTCTGCAACTGCAGTCATCGGCCCATTCTCTCTCGCTCTCGCTCTATGTTGATGAATTGAATGAGAAAATCTCTTCTCCTCGGAGCCGAGGTGGAAAGAGAACTAACGAATTGTACGAAGTAAAAGTACCACTACTTTGATGAAGTTTTACTCAAATTACAACAATGACCAGTCTAACAATCGACTTAAAGGTGCATTGTGTAAGATTGGGTGATCTCTAGAGGTGAAGTTGCATGTTGTGTCCATTAAATAGGACCAGGGGACTTTTTTTCTAGTGTTAAATCTTTTTACTAAATTATTGTAATTGCTGCGATTTAAAATGTACTCAATAACAATATGTCACAAAAAATGTGCTTGAGTGAAAGTAAGTAGAGTAAATATAATTCATTCCATATTGTCTCTTGTTTATTTTATTTTATTTTCTCTTGCGTTTGTCTGTTTTTGTTCCTATTGTTTAGCAAAAAAATGTGTAAAAAAGCAAAGTATTATATATATGCATATATATTGTTGTTGAGATGTCACCTCCCTGTTCTCTTTGTGCCATTCCCTGAATACAAATATATTTTTTAAATTCTCCACCTCTGCCGAGGAGAAAAAAAGCATCGCAGCGCATCCACGATGAAAAGTAAACCGGCTCAATCTCGACTTCTCATGAGAGAAAGAGAGTGAGATCTACATTCAGAGAGTTTGCCACCGAACTCAAAGACTCCCTTGGATGACTAATGTGTTGTGTGTGCTGAGATCTCCCAGGGCCTTTGTGGCTCCACATGCTGGACATCCCCATTGAGACAGTAAAGAATAGGTGGTCACTAGGCGCGCACACAATGAAACCCAACTCAGCCACTGGAACAATTGCCGTGGATGTCGAGAGGGTGACAGAAACTGTAATTAATGATATTTTCTATTTTCACGGAGGAGAATGGGCATCTGACAGAGGCGTTATTAATGAGCGCAGCCTCGTTGGGGGGAATAATGGCAGTTTATTAGCAGAAAGACGGATTTAACAGATCCCTCTCGGACAAAGGCCCTGGACACATTGAAAAATGGAGACAATCTGCCCTGAAGATCCAATGGGAGAAAATGCTCAAAGCCACTAAAATGTTTGTATTGTGATCATATTCTGTTCTCCACTCGATACCATCTGCTCGGCCCTTAATCAGAAAAGAAGCCAGTTTTGCTTTGATTTTCTAATTCTCTATCTTTTAAGACGACAGTGTCCAGAGTCTCGATGTGGTCTGTGGTCATTAATCCACACGTTGTCTGGCAGGTACATAGATGGATAGATGTGTTCTTTTAAACACACAAACTTTCATGAATCTGAAAAAAAGTGATTTGTATCTTCTTAATGAGGGTTTTCCTCAGCAACTACATCAATGTTTGACATCAAAGTAGAGGACTACAATATATTCATAAAAATCAATCATGAATTTTTCTGTTTAATGATGGACTTCATCATTGATAATAGAGCAGGGTAATGAAATAATAATCTTGAACTAACAGAATTTTCATGAAGGGAAAGGGTTAGTGTGACGAAACATGTTGAGGAGTTATAAAACAATACATGTTCATGTTCTAACTCAGATCTGTAGAAGAATATGTCGCTCTTTGTATTCTCTAATCATAAAGTCGAGATTAAAAGCACACATGTTTTCCTGCAGGAATAAAACCTGATTTTACATTTGAGAAAAAATGTAACATTTATTGTAAAAAATAAATAAATAAATTGGCTGATTGATAGCCAATCCCATATTGGCTGAAAATGTAGGTTAGTCCCGCCTTCCAAGCAAGCAAGTTATTGTTATTGTATTTCACACATATTCTCTGTAGTTTCAAGGGAGGGGGAAGACTTTTAAACGTACAATTACACTGAAATGATTACAGATAGATATTAGACTGCTGGGTTCCATGTCCCACTGTGCTATGACATGTTAGCCTGAGCTAGCCATGAGGCTAACGGAAACCAAAGGTCATCAGAGCGGATTCCAGGCTTAGAATATAGTTTGTTTGAAACGTGTCCAGCAGACACCAACACATGTTTGTCAAAAGCAAACAAACAAGCAGCAGCGTGGGACAGTGAGGTCAAAGCGCGTTGTTTACCTCGGAGATGATGACGGTCTTCTCGTTAACACAGAACATTTGGAGGTCATGTTCGTCCATGAGCCCTGAAAGAATAAATGATTCGCCGGTATAATAACCCCGTTGAGGATATAGAGGAAAAGCTCAGCTCGGGTCATTTAAATCTCTTGTCCGGTCGTTGTGCTCGAATGGATCAATTCCACCGATTTGACTGATCTTTTCCAGATACCGAGCTTCGGAACAGGGTCCAGCTCGTCTCGGTTCGGTCCATCGCCTGTATGTTTTATACAGTCCATTTCTCCCTGTGTTTGTGCCTCTGTCTCTGCAGCACCGTGTCCAACTCAGCTATGTAAACAAAGCCTGTTGCCTGCTGAAATGGCGCTGGCGGCCCACAATGCATAGCAAGATCACATGCCCTTTCGAGCCGTATAGTTAGGTTGGAGAGAATAGCTTGTTTGTGATGTGTTGCAAACCGCGGGCTTTGCTGCTCCTGCTGAAGCTGCCACAGTCTGAACTACTCAAACATACGTTTAGGTCATTTTATGTGGTTTCAACCAACTTATTAGTGATACTTCTACACTACAACAGTGTGTTTGACTCCAGAAGTGAGGAAAACCACAATGTGTCCCCTTTAAACATGATCCCACAGAATAATTATGCATATTGTTGGGTTTGTTGGATTTAACCAAAGCATTCACATTCCTAAGAGCTACTCTGATTTCCCATTGTGTTTAATGGCCTTTTCTTTGACACTGTGAAGTCAAAATGTTGCCTCTTTGTTGCTGCACATGGTAGAAATAGATTTGTGTGTTATGGCCTCTTCTGTTTTTTTGACATTTTTGCTATTTGCAGGGAATAATCATGGATTTAAGGGGGAAAATTCATTAACTGATATATATGGTCTTGCACAATTTATTGCAGCGTTGTGGATTTGTGTTCTGCAGTGTTATTCTAGTTTTTCATAATATCTTAATGGGTTTAGGCTGGGAGTATCCGTTTTCTAGTCATAATGATAAAGACAATGACACCAGTGGTGGAAAATGATTTATGAATGATTATCTGTCAGATACCACTCCCTTCATTCATTTCACTGGATTGAAATATAGCTCCGATGTGACACTCCGTGCACGAGCCATTGAATGGTTCTATTAGACGATCTCCAGAAATGAGACGGCTCCAACCCCCCCAACCCCCCCAACCCCCCCACCTCCAACCTATTTTCAGTCCATGCAATTGATTCTCATCCAGAAAGTTTGACGGCATTATGTTTGTTTAAAAAGTTAAAAGAATCCGGCTAATTTCTCCCCAACCAGGCAATACTTAACCAGATTAGAGTGGCCACTTCAAGCTTTGTTGGTGCATCCAAGTGAGGCAGGGCAGCCCAGCTGCACAAGCTGATCAAAAGAGAGAGGGGGAATGCGATATTAACATCAAGTGCTCCAGCGAGTGACTCAGACAAAAACATTGAAAAAAACATCATTATTAGACACTTCCTTTACTTGTGTTTGGGAGTGAATATATCTGTTTGTCAAGCAGCTGTGTGCATCCATACACGCCATTGATTCCTACTTTAACCAGGCATTATAAGGCAATTCCTCTCTTCCCTTTCGCATCCCGTTATTGGTGATATGCTAATGACATCCGCAGTGATTAGCGATTTTCTTCTAATCTTTATTCCGTGGTGGCCTGAGCAATCACAGAGGTAGAGCTGTGAGATTTGGAGCTTCTCTCTTCCCGTCTGCCCCGACTTGATTCGATTTGAATAATATCTGAAAACGTTGATTCAAAGGCCACGACGACGGCACATTTGCAGATTCAGGAAATACACTCACGAGAACAGGGCCTTTCTTCTTCCATGACCAAACCTGATTCAGTAGTAATGACTTTAAAAGGCAGTTTCACGGTTCACCACAAATGCTGAAATGCTAAGTTTGATTTTCATTTTCCCAGGGAGCATGTAGAGTTAAAACCAAGTTAATTTCAATTAATTTTGCTTTGACACTGAACAGGAAGCTTGCAGGTGTCAAGAGCAATCAATAGCACACATCCACAGCTCTGCTCAACATGTATTCCGTTAGTTAGTGAAACCGACGGAAATTACCTGTAAAACTTTTGTCTGGGAGCTGATTGAATCGGTCTGAGGTTGTGTGGAGCAGCACTTGTGGAGTTTATATAAAAGTCTGTTGTGTCCCTGGGGGAGTGTGGGGGCTGTCCAAATAATAGCGCGCTCTCACACTATTTCCAAGCATTTGAACTGGAGTCAATCCAGAACACAGACAAAGTGGATTATTTGATTTCGTCCAATTAACTTTGAGAATTAAAGAAGTAAAGAAGGTTACATAAATGGCACCACGCAGCAGCAAGTCAATTTAACTTCCTGCTCGGATCATCATTACAAAGTTCAAACATCCCTGTGCTCGGTACCAAACGGAGATCCGTCAGTCCACTGCTACATGAAACACTTTCATACGTTTCCGTTGAAGTCTAGCGGGTGTCTTTGAATGGAGACACTACAGGGTGCAGTTAGTGCATTGAAATGCACCTGGAAGCCCTCCTAATTGGCAGCCGTCTCTAATTGGTAGCCATCTCATTTGGCTTTGATACCGCACGCCATCATCTGCACGAGCAGAATGGGCCATTGTCTGAGGAGGAAGCACAGGTGAGTAACGGGCTAATCGCCAAAGACAATGCACGGGTTCAACGCGCCACCATAAAGCAGCGTGGGAACGGCGTCATTATATAGTCATAATATAGTGCACACCGCTGTTTTTACTGTGGCTGCTGAGACACCTTATTAATGTGGGCAGTAAAAAGCCGGATTCAGACAGCAAGATCCGAGGACCTTCTAATTAAGAGCGCGATGGCGGGGACGGCATGGGGAGTGATCTAACAGTCAGTGTCCATGCATGTTTTTACCCGGAGTGCGCTTCATCCAGTGACGCCTCGCAGCCGGACGTCAGGCCTGACCACGCCGACCGCTTTGCGGCTGAGATATGGACCGAGAACAGGTGGAGGAGGGAGCGGTATCGCCAAGTCGGGCTGGTTGGCGCCCAATTGGGCTGCTTTTGAACAGGTTAGGCTAAAAATTGCATTGGGCTGGTTGATATAATTTGGGATACTTTTCGCAAAATTTGGAGGGTTTTTAGAAAACAATAACAAAATAGTTGCTATTATATTGCAAAATGTGCACTTTTCAAATAATCTGCTGCGTCCTCTCTTTTTAAAAGAGAGAGAATCAGCTCAACTTGACGTCATCGTCAGTGAGTCATTGGTTAACCAAGTGTCTCAATGAAATGCTAATGGTCATTTGAACGGGGTTACGAGGTCAACCGAGCTACACTGCAGCCCGTCGGCCTGAAAGCGTCCCCGTTGGAGTTGGTGTTTAGCGACAGAAACATGCCAAAGTGGGGAAAATATAAGAAAGCACACGGGAAAGAATGGGAGTCTGATCCGGAGCTAAAAACCTGGATCGCCCCGGTCCCAGAGCATGACTTGAAAGCTTGGTGCAACAACCGTAATACAGAAATCCAAGTGCAACTTCACGATTTAAAATGACATGGCGCTACAAAGGTCTGGTTGTGCCCAGTGTCGAGTCCTTTGCGGTGTCGGTGGAGTCTGGTGCCGGTCGAAATGTGATGAAAGATGTGTGAGAGTTAGAGAGCCTTTTTGTGTTACCTCTTTTCTTTGGCTATTTTGTGTAGTTGTAGTTCCTTATTACCAATGTCATTGTTTTACAGTTTTAACACGAGTTTCTAGAGAGGTTATGAATTGGGTTTTACG
>JAFBJT010014700.1:18506-33821 GCA_016785325.1 Chascanopsetta lugubris | reverse complement strand
CATGAACAATGCAAGGAGAAGTAACCGAGTTCAACACGTGAACATAAGAGTACGTCTGTATACGTTGGAGCCGGAATGGCCTTTGATGCGTACAATCACACTGAAATGATAACAGATAGAGATATTAGACCGCTTGGTTCAAAGTCCCACTGTGCTATGACATGTTAGCCTGAGCTAGCCATGAGGCTAACGGATGCATTAGGAACAGTGTCGGTTCCTGAAAATGGGAAACTGGACATTGGATCAAAACTACGGTTGGAGCTTGTCCGCGACGTTTCTAACGAGCCATCGACTGTACTTTGAACCGAGGAGTCCAAGTCTGTGCACCTGTTTCTGTCTTTACCGGAGTCGCGCACTCCAGATTCGTTAACATAGTGAACATGTTTATTCAACACGGTTGGAGTGGCGTTCCAAGAGTGGATTCTGACCAACTCAGCTATGACAACAAACTACAATAATGGCGCCGGCGGCCCACAATGCATTGCGAGATCACGGGCCCTTTCGAGCCACATAGTCAGGTTGAAGAGTGCCGCTCTTTGATTGATATCCTCTAGTGCAGACAAACACACCCACTTAATATAATGACATCATTAACGTGTCTGTGTTGCAAAGCACGCCCTTGACTTCTCCTGCTGAAGCTGCCACCGTTATTCTTAAATTACTCAAACATGCATTTTGGTCATTTTATACGGTTTCGACCATCTTATTAGTGATCCTTCTACACCATAACCGTGTGTTTAAGTCCAAAAGTGAGGAAAAACACAATAGGTCCCCTTTAAGCAGAAACTGTGCCTAAGGTAAATTGTTCCCATTGTGCTTTCGTGAAGAGAAGAGACAGTGATCTGGGTCACATCTTTCACAAAGAGACTCAGTTACCTAAAGGTAAAGGTAACTGAGCCTCTGTTTAACATTGAGAAAAGAGGTTTGCGTCTCAGTGGTTTTGCACTATTGACTCTGCGGGGTAATCTCATATCGGGGGAACGTGAGAGATTTGTTCAGCATTTTGTTGAACCTCATTATCAAATGCTGACTGCTACATTAGCTGTACGTGACAAGGCTGTGTGCAGACGCAAAGGTTCACGGTGTGCTCTTTTGTCAAACAGGCATCACCAGTTTTGGGTTGGGTTCCATTCTCCAAACGCAAGCCATCAAAAAGCAGTTGTTGTGCAGGTTTAACACCAACATAACGCAGGGAAATAAAAACTCCTCACCTCATATCTGTCAAAATGCAAGAGCGCACAATTCCATGAGGGGCAAACACGGCCACAGTTACACACCACATTTATTGTACTTAGGGTGGTGCCATCATGACCAAAGCTCAGCAAAATACACAAGCTACTTTGTCCGTGTCTTGTGCATTCCTCAGAGAGTTTCAGGAGACTATCGGTTTGACAGTATTCCTTATGAGAAGTTAAGGGAAGAGGAATTGTTTTAGAAAACGCAAAACACTGAATCCTGCGTCAATTCGCTATCAGAAAAAGTTTTGTTGTTACATAATCAATCAATAAATAATTTAACATCAATAGCGGTATGGCCACAGTTAACCGCTCAGAGCAGAGCGGCTGAGAGGAAGTTGTGGTTTTCACTGAGCAGTGCAGAGCAGAGCAGGCGACAGATTCATAGCGTGTGACCAACATCTGGGCAGACGACGAGCTGACGTTCGAGCATCTGTTTCTCCACCAGGTCCTCCACTCTGCCCACCTCCACCTCGTCCACGTCGTCCATAAAACTGGACCAATCCGTCCCACTGTCCCCGCGCTCCATGGGCTCCGCTTGGCCGGCGTCGTGAGCGGGGGTGGACTCGTCGTGCGTGGTGGTCACACAGTTGCAGCTGTCGCAGATGCCGAAGCGCCGGAGTCCCGTTGAGACGCTGGATCCCGTGAAGGTTCTTCTGCAGCTCTTACAGGACACTGGCCAGTAGTGTCTGTGGACCTGGTGATGGTGAACAGTGATGGAGAAGAGTCTGAATCCTATTGCAGAGACATCAACTTTTACATTATTATATAGCACAAGTAGAATAACAACACAAGAGCCAAAGGATGTAATGTCCTTCAATGTGCGTTGCTCCGAACAAATGTAGGTGTAACAGAGTAACTGCTCTACACAAAATAATGAAATGGTTTGAAAAAAGTTTTTTTAGAACCAAAAATGATCAAATAAAGGTTTTGTACAAACCATTTTTCTCCAAAGAAATGTTTCAAATCATTGAATAATGTCAAACAGAAGTAATATGACAAAAACTACACTTTAAATAACTAGTTATGAATTCATAGGGTATAAAAGACAATGATTACTTGCTCTTCTTACACAGCCACCTCCAAAAACCTCCAAATAAAACATGCAGCTCTCAGTTTAAACATATAGCCATTGCTCTAAAGGGTTATGTTTATTGCTCATTAATAAATATAAAAGAGTATATAAAAAATTACATAAAAAAATTCATTGTATGTTGTCGAATAAAAGTTGTTTCTGATTCTGATTATTTAGCTTCGTTAAGTTGTTCTTTCAGTTGCTTGTCAGAAGTTCATTAGTGGGTGTAACCTGTGTTTCTACTGTATATGACAAATAAACACTGAATCTTGAATCTGAAATAAATAGAAACGTTTCACAACCTACATAATTAAGTTTGGTTGAAATTTGGTGTTTTTTGTGTTGTCCAACCAATCAACCAAACAATCGAGATGAAAACAATCTAGTGGGAGGAAATGACTAGATCTAAAAAGTCTAGTTACTTATGAAATATGTCTGAGTTCTTACGCTGAGGGCGTGGCTGCGAAGGTGCTCCTGTCTGGTGAACCTCTTGCCACACATGGGACAGGGGAAGGGTCTCTCTCCCGTGTGACAGCGGATGTGTCTCTTCATGATGCCCTTCTGCTTGGCTGTGTATGGGCAAAACGGGCACTTGTGGAGTTTCACTGGCACTACCAAACCATCGCCTGCAGGGGGAGAGAGGAGACAACTGTTCAATTCTATCTCATGAAGACAACACTGAATCTGTGCAGCCTTCCATCTGTGCCCCGCAAATTAACTGGATTAGAGTCAGGGTGACTTCAAAGCCTTTCAAAATGTGATCTTGTTGATTACCTGCATCTTCTCCGAGCCAGTCAGCCTGGATCTCCATGATAGACGACCCCCCAAAACCTAAACCTTCATCTATTCGGCCTCCTCCTGTGCTGCTACCCGGTCCTTGATTGAAGCGCTGTCCCACTCTGTCCCCTAGTGGACTGGGGCCCTCACCTCTGGCCAGCATCTCCATCAGCTGCCTGGCATTATAAGAAGGGCTGTATCCCAGGGAGGAGTGCTCGTTGGGACTTGGGGGCAGAATCCTGCTATGATGAGGACTATGCAGAGGAGGTCCGGGATATGAGGAAAGGTCTTTGGTGTCAGGAGACTCGATGAGCTCCTCGTCGGGGTCGTACTCGATCTTAGGGTTCACTAGCTCTGGGGTCAAAGCCGAGGGAGAGGAGGATGAGAGGTTCGACTGATCCATGTGGTGTCCCTTCTGTCCCTCACTCCCAGATGCAAACTCCTCCCTGGAATGGTAGTCACTGTCCATGTCCCTGCTGGTCCCTTGAGGGGTGGAGACAGGGATTGACAGGGGGGTCCTTGCCGAGGTCACAGATTCTGGGCCTAGACTCCCTCCTCTATCTGCCTCGGCGACCTGTGAGTGAGGCTCTGCAGTCCCTGTGCCACCAGAGATTGCAGCATTCGGAGTACCGCTGTCTGCAGGACCCATGGCCGCGTCCTGTGCCTGATGCTCCTTCTCTGCATCCCTCTCCTTGTCCTTGTTACAGATTTCTAAAGATGAGCGAATGTATCCTTTACAGAAGTTCACGAGGTCAGTCATCTGGAGGTAGCTGGCAGCTGACATCACCTCAATGACATTGCGTCTGTTCAGGGCCAAGCGGCCAGAGTAGAGGAAGTCCAGGATAATTGAGAACGCATCGGCGGTCACAATGTCCAGTGATGCTGTGCTGTAACGTTGACCATTATCCTGGAAGGAGACACAGACAAAATCAGATTAATTTTATTGCTCATTTTCACAGACATTTCTTCTATGCTAATCTTTATTTTGATTTGCAAATACATTTTGAAGGGATGTCCAATAACACATACTGCTTTTCCAAGTAAAATGCTGATGTTATAAACACTCAATCTTGTATTTTAATTTCATTAGTCTGAAGTATTATTCCGTTAACTGATTATCAAGATAGTTCCTTGTTGCAGCCATTACAAACATTGATAACAAAATGAAAACAATACCGAGGACAGTTCCTGAGGTCACGCCAACGTACAATTCAATTACTGAAAAAATAAGACAGTGAAAGGCAATGAGAGCAGCTTCTCACCTGCAGATAGTGAACCAGGAGAGCACGGAAATAGCCGCTACCGGCAAACAACACATTGCGGTGTGCCTTGAAAACACGGCCCTCCACCAGGATGCTGCAGTCACAGAAAAAGTCCCGTTTGCGCTGCTCATTGAGCTCAAAGAGCAGTTTGGACAGGTAGCAGGGCACCTCCATGTCCACACCTCAGTGAACCGAGCAGAGGGAGGATAGTGAAGGACGTGTCATTCAGGAGAGGGTCAGCACTTCTGGTTCTGTAAGAGCTTGTGGGACAAAACACGGATTTCAAAGTTCTTGTTTAGAGGTCAATGGGTTGTACAAATATGATCTTTACACTCCTACGTCAACATGCATGACTGTAAGAGAGGAGATACTCAATAATTAGATACTCTCTTGCGACCTTCATGCAGCGGTTTAATCCTGAGGGTAAACAACATGTCATTCAGTTAGACATCAGATAAGGCTGTTGCCTCACAGCTTCAAACTTTGATCAAACCAACCTTTGTCTTAATAACGACAGAGTTCTGCAACAAGGCTAGTAAAAATAATTCTAAGAGTCCAATGTTTACATTGTTTAGACATTTCATTTTGTCCTGAATTGCCCCCGTAAGCTCCAGTGGTACTGAAATGTGTAACCAGATGAAAAGTCAAATGAATTAGACACAGAGTCAGATTGTCTCTGAGGGTCCTGTGGGTGAAATCATCCACATGACAAACAGCGCATTAATCATGTACATGTATCTGCAAGGGGATTCGAACCTATAATTCCCTACTATCTGACCCAAATATAACTTCAGTCCTGAATGCAACCACACAGCACGACAATATCTCGAGATTTGTTTTTGGAAAACCCACATTATTTATGCTACTCTAGTTAAAACATGACGCCCCCTTTTCCCAGTGTCCCACTTCCATATTATAAAGGTGAAGAAACACAAACACGATGTTCCAGATGGGGCGTTTAAGAGTGTGAAATGATATCAACCCCCACACAGTTGCCATTGACACTATAGCTAAGGCAAACGCTATGAAAACTTTGAAACAACGACCCTTTGCTCCAGCTACTTTCCACTTTCGAGGAGGTTTTGTCTCCCTGGTCTCTGCTTCAGTTTACGTGTTAGCTGGTGTTGCTAACATCAAGTAGCCAGCGTTATTTAGACCTACGGTCATTCACCGCGCTTTTAGAATGTTGTGAACATACAGTGAGGTTGACAAACGACATGTAGTTGTCTCACCTGCCTGATAACGCGTCTGAACGTCACGAGACCTTCAATAAGACACAGAAAGAGGGGTTAGCAAAGCTCATAGTCCAGCTCTTCACTCTGACAATCACTTCCGGTTTCGAATGATGACGTATATTAATCAGCCAATCAGCGGCCTGCCAGAGTTGAAAGCGATTTAAACCTCCCCTTAAACTTCGTGCAACGCGCTATATTACGACAAACATTTATAGCAAATACATGTGCTTATTTATTTACTTATCTATGAAATTGAATTAAATAAGATGAAATAAAGTAAATAGGATGTGTAAAACATTTACTGTTGTACAGTAAGTTTTGTTATTAATTAAAACAGTTTAAAAAAAGTAAAAAAATAAAATTTTATAACACAATAAAAAGGGACATTGGGGCTGAATTTTCATTTCCGGGTCATGCACATCAAAACAATATATATTATGTTGTACGTTTGGACACATATGGATATAAATATTGTACAGCATCATTCCGTGGCTTTAATGAATTTTGAACTATTTACCCATTGCAAAGGCAATTGATACTGATGATGATGATGATGATGATGGTGGTAATGGAGTTTTGGGGTAGGAACCTCAAAGCGTTATACTCCTGCCTGCACCGGGCGCAGCATGTTGCTGCACGACCACAGGCGGCTCGTGCCAGCCCACAATGTCTAACCAAGAATACTTGTTTATTTGCGCCTTCTATCTCAGAGAGAAAATAGTTCCTTTTCTATTTTTTGACGTCGCGCAAGTAAACAAGTAGTTCCTTAAGCACTGCGCCACACCCTCCCAGCACAATCCACAGTTCTTAGAAGTGTTTTTTTACAATGATGGGTGCCGAGCAGGCGACTTATTTGTTTCAGATATTTTCCCATGGCAAACAGGGCGAACACAAAGGCTTCGTGGTGGCCTGGAGAAACCACAGAGTAGGCGTACATGAGCCTCCAGTCAACCTCTTTTGAAAATGAAATTTATGGCACATCATAAAAACCCAGTTCACGCTTATGAGCCCTAAATATAAACCAGCATAAACCAGCGGGGTTGGACTCAGTCCTTGTAAATCTGACCCGACGGAGCGCTTTGTCCGGCTGAAGGCCGGCCAACCGTCGCTTGACCCAGCTGCCCGGCCCTGACACGAGTGCGCCCCTGCAACAAAGCCGACGCGGGTTCAACTCCGAGGTAGCGCCGGCTGCTGACCTTCATCTCTCTGACTCAGGGAAACACAGGGCCTTTGTTTTGGTCATGTGTTGACACAAGGGCAGGAAACTCCCTCTCCGCAGACCGTTCACAGTCACATCACAAATGCTGTCCCAATGTATCCGCAGTCTCTGGCATTTTAATGCCGGTTCACTCCCAGTTTGGAATAAATAATATTCCTGATTTATGGCCACGCACCCGTGATTACGATGATGTACGATCGGCTGATCAAAGCTCGGCCTGAAATGTAAATACGTGTAGCACTGGATGTTGTGTGAGGCTGCATCCAGACCGGGGACCTCACTCATTGTGTGTGTCAGCCACCGAGACCCGCGGCTGGCACAGAGGGCTCCAGCGGCACCCCTCCGGGTCCCTGTGGTCTGCGCCTCAGTACATAACAGCCACTTAGGCCGGCATTTTCCCAGGCTGAGACAACACACCACGGTGGCAGCGCGAGCCGCAGAAGAGGGCCTGATTAAAGAGTAGGGACAATGGAGGGAGAGCGAGCCGGGGACCGTGGTGGCATTTTCCATCTTGGCCGCTGTCTCCTGGGGGGACCAAGTATGTGCCGTGAAACGTTTGAATTATCCCAGAATCTCTGGAATTCAGACAGCGGCACCGCGGAGAGGACCCTCGACCGGGGATCAAAGAGCCCTGAGAGGAGTGTGGTGGACTGGCGGCGAGGCCGAGCGCATAGGGGCGCATGAGTGTGCATGTGTGTGTGTGTGTGTGTGTGTGTATGTGCCGGTTGTGTGTGTGGGGGTTTGAAAAAGATAAAGACTAAGTTTGAATTTGAATCCTATTCTCTTTTATGGCCGTGTATCTAAAGATGTTTTCTTTTCTTTTTTCACATGAAGCCATGTTTGACTTCTGAGGAGGCAGCGATGGCGGAGCAATGAAACACAGGCGTGCGGTGAGCGAGCGTGTGTGCTGCTGCCCTTTTATCCCTCGTGGGATCAGACAATGCAATCACAGCCAATCATTGGGGAGTCTAATACAGCAGGCGCCCCTCTTCAGTTCAGAGACGCCACTTTCCTCTGTGGTGGTGGAGGAAGAGGAAGAGAGAAGTAAGAGAGGGAAAACCTCATCTCTCTCTCTCTCTCTCTCTGTCTATCTCTCTCTCTGTAATTATCATTGAATGTTCCGCAGTGATCTGGAGACGTCTGTCTCGCGCTCCGTCCCTTTCTTCCCTCGCCGGAGAGGAAATGTATCACAGTCTGAAATAATCTGCCAGCCTTTTTATTATTGTATATTTAGCACCAGAACAGAGTCGTAAATGGAGCCGTCCCCGACCACAAGCTTCCGGTAGCGCCGGGCCTCAGCGTTGGCTGGCTGTCTCTGCCACAGGCGAGCACACACACACACACACACACACACACACACACACACACACACACACACACACACGCATCAAAGCCTCGCGTACTATATCCAGTGAGCCAGTCCAGTATTGATCTCAACTCACTTTTCATGTGTGAGGATGACAGCATGTGTGTGTGCACAGACGGCACCGGGTCACAATGCAAATGTGCCCTTGAGCGAGCAGCTTTGGCATTAACATCTGATGCATATATGGTTTTTTTTGAATGCATGCATTCATGTTTGTCTGTACATATATCACTGTCCTGGGTTTTGTTTGATGTCGCAACAGACAGCACTTTATTCTGCATATGATTAATGCATCGACTTCATCCTGACATGTTGGACTTTCACCATGGCTCCCACACTTACCATGTTTGCCCCATTGGGCACGAGGAAAAGACATGGAGTGATTTTCATTGGGAGGTGCACATCTACATGTTTTAGTTAAAGTATGTCAGCTATGCGTGTAATTATTTGAATATACATTTCTATTATTAGAAATGGAATGTGACATAATTAGACTGATGTTTTCATGGGTGTGTAATCACAATGTCATTGCACCGTATTTATGCCAGGAGCGGGTCCTCATTACGGAGGCAGCCATCTTGCACCAACCCTGTTTTTCATAGCCGGGAGTTTTAATGATACCTGATGGCGACATGAGCGGTGTGTTGAAACCTTGGCGCTACATGTCACTGCACCTTTAAATACAAACATGAAAACACAGATACAACCATCCCTGAAAAGATTGATGATGTAAATTCTCTTGTCTTCTCCGTGGTAATGGACAGGACATGGTGGTTTCCATCAAAGCAAAAAAGTCATAGTGAAAGAATTCTTTCTACAATAGGTGTTTTGTCATTCCAGGGTTCTGTGAAAACATGGTGGTGCAAACATAGCAGTTTCCATCAAGAGCAGGGATGTCAAACATGTGGCTTGCGGGCCAAAACCGGCCCGCCAGAGGGCCCAATTTGGCCAACCATTTTTTTTCAATTAAAGTAACTGCAATCTCAACACAACACTGTTGTTGTGTGTTGGTAACTATGCTATGATTTGATTGGCCCGGCCAAACTGTGCTGTGTGTGGCCCCCTTAAACCAAAACGAGTGTGGGTCCGACGCAACGAGGGTCATCAAAACAACCATTTGAACATTTAACAGATTATTCAATGGTAACAAATTGGCATAGTTCACTTATTTTGAACTCCTGACAGTGTATGGAAATGATTACACCTCACTCTGACCCTGGAGCTGTGTGGAAAAATGTCGTTGAATAACATATAGTGAACAATGGCACCATGCGGACATATTTGGAACATGACAAGTGGTATTGATGACAGGGTTCTCCAGTTCATCTGATAGCAGCGTGGCTGAGAGGAGCTGGGGAACCTCTGTGTTGAAGATAGAGCCGTGCCAGTTCTTCATTCCAGCCTCATACATCAGCTCGACTGTTCCACTCAATTAGCGTCAGTGAATAACTCGGACGTTCCTGTGTCAGAGAAGAAAAAACCCTGACGGGATCCAGACTGGGTGATCACGCCCCCCCCCCCCCCCCCCCCCCCCCCCCCCCCCCCCCACAAGCTGTAGTCATTGTTAATAATAAAATCCTCTATCGGGACCAATAAAAGTTTGGACCCCGCCCCCCTCAGGAGATGTTAGTCATTACCCGTCCTCCATCAAAGACCCTTCTTTTCTTTCCGTGCACACTCACTGTAATAATCCCCCTTCTGGGAACACTAAAAGTGACCCAGCAGTGCGGTGGCGGCAACTTTTTTATGCCTCTCTCTCTCTCTCTCCGGAACTGCCGTCGGGACGAGGCGAGGGCAGGACGCCTCGCTGATAACGCTCCTAATCTGAGGTGTAAAGTTAAAAGAGGGATTTGGGGGAAGTGAGAGGGTGTCGGACAGAGCCGAGGCCTTTCGGGGCCATACGAGCGCCATCTCCGAATTTTTGAATCCCAAGATGCATTGATTCACTGTGCCCTCGTGCAGGATTGCCTTTCCTCCACTCGCAGACCAAAATAGAAAGCCAGTGGAGGAGTGAAGCATCACATGGTTCCACCATAAACTTGAGTGATAATCAGCTTCAGCAGAACCAGTTTTACAGAGGCTAATATTAGCCCACGCAGTCTTAAAACCCGGGGTCAAATCAGGCACAAGTTGCATTAGCCCTTTCATTTTTCACTTTCCCCTTCTTCTCCTTCTTCTTCTCCTCCTTCTTCTTCCTCTTGCTCTGCGGCCCATAAAAGATTGCGCGCCGTCTTGATGTGGTGGAGCGGCGCAGTCAGAATGGACTGATTACGGACGGGACCCGGCACCCAGTCACTCTGTTGCCTTGGAGCCGTGTCACCGAGCGACATTCTTTCAAGAGCTTAAAAATAGTAACAGTCGGCTTTTTTTTCTTAGGTTTGTTTTTCTCATCGGGAACTCTGGGGCATCCTATGTTGGCTGTCTTTTTTTTTTTTCTTTTATTCTTGAGGTTCCGATCATAACCAGATTCTTCGTCCCCTTCCCTCCCCTCCTCCTCCCCCTCCTCCTCCGCCTCCTCCTCCTCCTCCTCCCTCCTCGGTTCTTTCATTTTGTTATTGATAGTTTGTTTAATCTTCTGGAGAAAATTGGCTTAGCGTGGGAAAGACGACATTCTTTTGGGGGGATAGGTTTTATTGTTTTTAGAGTTGTGCACGTTGTTTTGTTGTGTGTTTTTCTTGTTGTATTTTTTTGGGGGGGGGGGGGGGGGGGAGCGGGGGGCGGGGGGTTTCAGCGCAGGAAGAAAAAAAAAGTGTCCGTTTGTGCCAAAACCTCATGAAGTCGAGATAAAAAGGAGCTGAGTGAGAGGGAGGCCACAACACCACGACAAAGATATGGGCTGTCTAAGCAAAGAGTTTTACAAATGACGATCTCCAGGGGGAGTTAAGGGGGGGTGGGGGGGGCGGCAGCGGCAGTCAACATGAGGGAGGGAGAGGAGGAGGGAGGAGGAGAAACAAATGTGTGGATGGATGGGTGGGAGGAGGAGGAGGAGGAGGAGAAGGAGGAGGAGGAAGATGGGTATTGGGGGGAAATAACGCAGAGCAGTGGGGAGGGAGTGAGGGGGGGAGTGAGGGAGGGAGGGGGCCTGAGATGAGAGGGGAAACATTCCCCCTCGCCCACATTAAAGACATAAAAAAGAAAACAAACAGAAAAACATGTCTGACATAAAGAGGCTGGTTTCCGCGGCGACAGCACAATGGCTGCCTGTGGCTCCAGGGGCCCTCGCCGTCCCGTCTGGGGGCCCCGGCACCAGCGAAAGTCACCGCAGTCACAGGGCCCATCAGCATGCGTGTGTGTGTGAAACATGGTGAATGTCAGCGCCAGCTCGCTGCTGTGGGAACGGCCGTGAGAGGGACCCCACTCGGAAACCACAAAAGCTCCTTTCTGCTTCTCCTCCGCGCCTTTTAGCCTCGTTATTTATCTTTGCGCAACGGAGCCGGATGAGGAGGGATGAGTCTCTCTCTCTCTCTCTCTCTCTCTCTCTCTCTCTCTGTGTCTCTCGCCCTCTGACAGGCAGCGTGCCCCCATCGCCGCAGCCCTCCTGACCCCTCAGCACCTCAAATCACCTCTCCGGACGTTCCTTCACACCTCGGGCAGATCATTAAAAGACACAAAGCAGCTCTTTGGGAAACTCACTATGACCACAAACCCTGCATGGCATCTCCAGGACCCCCCCCCCCCCCCCCCCCCCCCCCCCCCCCCCCCCCCCCCCCCCCCGCCCCCCCCCCCCCCCCCCCCCCCCCCCCCCCTGCCTGCCTCATATATCCAGGTTACTGTGAGGGAATCGTGGCGACGACCAGACGAACGGTCCCGTGGCGTTGCTTATCTGAGGGGCAGATCGTTCCCTCATGGGTCCAGGGCCGGACAGTGCCAAGCGTCTCCGGTGCCAGTTCTCATGCCAATCCAATTACGACCCCGGTGACTGAGCACGAGCTACACGACACTGCGCAGGCCGAGGGCTGGAAACACCTCAAACCGATGTGAAACCTCTCGCAGATCGTCCACAGATGTTTCTGACAAACTCTCTCTGTCTCCTCAATCACGTCTGACCACTGCTTCAATGCCACATGTCAATTTATAAAACATCACAGAAATCTATTCAAATGACTCTATTTTTTCTTCCGCTCACTGGAGATACATGGACCATGGACCGGCATTTTAAAGGTGCAGTGTGTGCAATTTGGGTCATTTTGATTTTATTGGTCGAGAAGGATTTCAAAATAAGTGAGCTGCCATGTAAAGAGTGTAAAATGACTTTGAATCTATTGTCTGAGTATCTGTTTTCAAAAGCCTAGAATGACCCCTGTTAAATCAGTCGCAGGCCCTGCCAATGGAGGCCGCCATGTTGAATGAATTGAATGGGGTCAGGTTTTCCTACATGCTTCGGGGTGAGGTAAGAGACGCTTGAGTTTATCTGTTTAAAATGTGACATTTAAACTGTGTCTGTGTTTGCTGAGGTAAACACAGGCTCTGTGAGCAGAAACAGAGCAAAGTTAGGAACATGTTTTTAAGGTTTAGCAACATGTAGCATTTCAGGAATCTATACTCATGCTCAAAGTGTAAGTTAGAATGTACTTTTTCTGTTGTTGCGCACAGCTGTTGATAAATGCTTTTCACACAAAACAATCATTTACTTATTCATCCGATAAAGAGTTTGCGTATGAATGAAGTGAAAGGCTTCTGTCTTACATTTGATCATTTGAAATCATTTGTTTTTGCATGTATCGAGTGACATTCATGTCTCAGATAAATGTGTTTTACATCACGTGTTCTACAAACACCGTCATGCTGAAAGGTGCAACATAAACAAACACTTTACTTTAGTTCGGCCTCGAAATAGTCGCAGTCTTCAAATGTGGGGCTGTGACATATTTTGACGTTTACAAGTTCAGACTGAGTTGACTCCTTTTTCTCTTTCTGCAAACGTAAAATCTCCACGGCGTCTTTTCCAAATGGAAAATCCACAAATATATATATATATATATATATATATTTCACAAAAAACAGCATAAAGTTGATTGTGGAAAACAAAAGTACGACTAAACGAAGGCAACCCTGCCGCGAGACACGACTCATCAGTGATTGGCTTTGACGTGAACACAAGGAAAGAGTCACAAACAAAATGTCCTGCTGAGCTGGTTCCATATCACAGACTTTCAAACAATAGCAATAGTCATGCATCAGAGACAGTAATTGCGGCACAGTGTTTGTGCCTTATAAATCGTGGCTAAGCACTGTCCACATTCGTGTGAGGGAGTCGCATGTGTGTGTGTGTGTGTGTGTGTATGAATCAGCTCATGGCCATGTGTGTGCGTGTCCCTGAGCGTTCACACGTCCATATTTGAGTTGCGTTGCATGTGTGTGTGCGTGTGTGTGCAAATTGTAAAAGTATGAGCTTGTTAATTTCAATAAGGGACGGGGCCTTGTTGTGGTTTGGGAGCGATGGGAGGGAGAGGACTTGAAGTGGCCGACCAAAGATCGCCAGAAATCTCCCAGAATTCCATCCCACCATCCACTGCCAGCTCCCTCCGCCTCCACACCCCCCCTCCACTCCCCCCTCCACCACCACCCCCCCCACCATGAACCCATTTTCATAATGAACTTATTTATCGATTCATTCATCTTCTTAATCACTTTTCACTCTGTGCGTGTTTTCCATGCAACTTGTCTCATCCTGGAAGTGACGGCGTTGGCGTTGGCGGCGTTGGCGGCGGCGGCGGCGTTGGCCAAGAGCTTTGAGTGAAACCAGAGTGATTTTCATTTCTAAAGAAAAGAAAGGGGGAAAAAAAAGGAAGATTGGTGATAGAGAGAAGAAAGTGAGTGTTTGAAGACGAGGGTCGGCGGGTGACAGAAATAACAACAGAACGGAGAGTGAGTGAGCCGACTCCGTGGATGTGTCTTTGCTCACAGACTCTTTCGTCCCTGATGGCGAAATGAGATCCAGATCTGAATTAAGGAATGATTGGTAATGAAAGGATATGTGGACAGGGAGGAGGGGGAGGAGGGGGGGGAGGAGGGGGGGGGGGGGGGGGGGGGGGGGGGGGGGGGGGGGGGGGGGGGTGTGTTTCTCTCTTCTCTGTTTGTCCTGACTCATACACCACCACACTATAAGCCCCCCTGGTGATGGCCACACTGATTACTGACACTTGGACTATTCTAAACACACACACACACACACACACACATGCACATGTTACAAGTTAGTCTCTTACTCTCCTCGCATGTACAATTTGATAAAAGGCAGGCGGACGGAGGAGGCCGATGCTCAGCTCCAGCTCGTATCGCCGAGATAAAGGGGGGAAAAAAGAGGCAGAGCCGGAGCGGAGGACCACGTCTCCGAGGAGGGGGAAAACAAGACGTGGAATAACACGGAGCGGGAGAAATAAACCCCGGCAAGCTTGTTGCAAAACAAAGATCTTGTGCACTGTGGCGTGTTTAAACTAACACACCCTTCCAGTCTGCCAGGCAGGAAGAGACACACTCAGCTGGGCATTGTGTGGAAGGGGGCATGCCAAGCGGCCTCCCTGCGCCTGTGACACACACATATGCACACACACTGCTGGGTCAGCCAGGCATCGCTCCTAACAACCGGCGCCTGGCTCTCGCGTTACCATGGCAATGTGTACCAGCAATCTTCCCACGGTGGCAGCGGAACTGAGTGCAAAGTGTTGTGAGCGGGGCCGTGTGCGTGCGTGTATGTGCGTGGGTGTGTGTGTGTGTGTGTGTGTGTGTGTGTGAGAGAGAGAGAGAGAGAGGGCAGAGTGTGTGCTATCTTGTCCGGCGAAGAGCCCAGATGTTCAGACACTCACTGGCCTGAGTTCTCTCTTGACCCCTTCAGTGCCTGCCCCTCATGTCTGCATAGCTGACACTCAAACACGCACACGCACACACACACACACACACACACACACACACACACGCAAGCACACACACAAGGCACACTACACACAGTTATGTGCCTCCACATACTGTCTGTTGCAGCTACAGTGAAGTTGTAAAACAATGAGCAGTAATTCCCTGATGAATGAAATGCGCAGTGTGTAAGACTCAGACAGAGGGATTGACATTTACATTGGCACAGAGCAAATAAGAAATGAATAGAATATGAGTTCTAAATGACTGTACATGCGCAGAAGGGACAGGGGTGGG